>JAQFYM010000206.1:0-99186 GCA_034694785.1 Agrenia bidenticulata | reverse complement strand
ACGGATCGCTTAATGCACGTTAAATTCATTGGGCCGGATCAGCATATTTTTTACGGATCGCTTACGACATCAGTACCAATATTTGTGTGTTTATAATTTCAGTAGGTTTATAAGAATCAAATACTTAAACAAGTCTATAGCTTCGATACAAAATTTAAAGCTGATGCAATACTGTTTAATTTATTTTTCAACATTGAACACACCGTCCAATCAGGATAATACTTTGTACAAAAAATTTATTATTACTTCATATGCTCAGTGAGAAAAGATAAAAGTATGAATTTTTTAGCCACTTTAAACTTAATTTAAACAATATTTTATCAAATGCAACTTCAAAACATATTAAATGGTAAAGAAATTGAAGTATTTTTTTCTAGAGGACATTTACAGCCACTGTCACTGGTGAGATATTAATCTAGCATTTAAAAAGTCTTAGTGAAATTATTCAGAAGCTCTGTGTTCTATTCGAACTTAGGGTGGGTACGCTAAATTCGAGTAAAAGTCTATTCAAATATAACGGGAAATATCCATACTTTCCAAATCCTTCCTCTTGAACGTATAACAACCAAGTGGGTAATAATAATCTTACTAACATCAATAACGAATTACTCTAGTTACTTAAATTCATATTCACATAATCTATTTTCAAGTCGTACAATAATCATCTGCTCTAAGTTTCACATTAAGAAACACAAAAAACTTGCATACAGACAGATCTCAGAAACAAGGGTCTAATTGACCTTATAAATCTCACATAATTGGTGCAAATTGACTTATCAAATATCCTTCTCTCTTATAGTACTAGAGACTAACGATGGCGAACTGTTGAGAATTCATGAAGTGCACTAACTAATGCCACTTTCTACTACATACTAATAATCTTCAATAATTAAACATAGTAGTAAACGTGAGCTCAAAAGGTCAGCAAGAATACAGGCAGTTTCGTTTCTTCGAATGTTACGTTTCAATACAAACGGTGTGTATTTTTGTGTGGTGGTTGAATTATAACTTTAAGTGGTCAGCCACAACATCTTACTGGGTGAGATATCGATGCCAAGATAGTGACTGACCAAGCCTTTCTTTCTTTCGAGGACATCGACCGGCCAGATGGATGTAGCTACCGTGAGTGCATCCTGGAACTTCACACCTACCAGACTGTATGCACCTGTAAAATAAAATATGAATCATTAAGTCATTCTAATGTATAATCAGTTTACACTGTTTTTGTCCGACAATTGTTCCTTAAACAGAGGCTGATTGGTGACTAAACTGCTTGTATTTACAAACAGAATCCAAGAATTTACCGAGTTGTCTTTTAACTTCTTTAGTTTGACATAACAAATGACAAAAGTCCAAGTATGGAGTTTCTGAAAAACTGCTCGTTCTATCCTAACAATGGGGTCGTGTCCATCAGACATTAATTAATTGAGATGCGAACTTACCATTTATCCTGCATGCTAAAAAAGTCTCTTCCCCGTTTCTGTCGTAAACAGTCCCGTTGCTTATCGAAACAATCGCACGAGCATGACCCGTCTGTCAGAACTCGTTCCGTAAACGTCGATGGGCATTTACATCTTCTGTCACAATCATACAATGATCATTATTAACTTTCATCATTTAGAATTGTAATTTATGGCCATTCTGGATCATATGCAGTTGATTTTTTTACTTTGACGGCAAACATTTGAAACTTAAATTAAATTGAGAAAATAATGCTCTATGCAATTCCATGACAAAAATTTGTGCTTAAAAATCTCTGAATCCCATTTTACTCAATCCTCATCTCTTGTAGTTGCTCACAAGCTAATGACTGTAAAAAATGAAGGCTCTACATACTCCTTAATCTCTGGTAATTAACATTCATACTCACTCGACAGCATGACCAAACAAGGGGAAAGTCTTCGTTTCAAAGAAATTAAGCTCCAAACTTACGGAAAATTCTTGGTTTTGGCATGTTCATACGAATTTCCAAACACACTTTGATATTGACCAGAGGAGGATGACTGAGGGTCGATACTGTTCGGTAAAAATGACGCTACGCTCCCGGTATTAGACAGCAAAGGAGAATCTGGATAAGAAACGTCTCTGGGCATTAACTCGTCCATTTTATCGCGGCATTCACATTCCGTATGGTTGTAGAATACAAGTCGTTCAACTGTCGAGCCCCGGTTCTTGTCCACTGTGATAGTCTGTAATATCATAAAATTATTTTGGCATCACAACTCTCATGCTTTTCTCTTTCTCATTGATTCTAGTCTAAATAGATTGCAGTCATCATCATATTATCTCTTCCACATGTGAATATATGTGAATATATTCAAAAGATTCTACACTCCACTAATTTCCGATTAATTCTCCTTGAGGATTACCAGCTTGTACCCCATCCAAAGACATGTAATATTTGACACAGTTAATATTTTTAAATAACTATTTTGCAGAGTGAGAAATCTTATCATGGAGAATAAACAAGCTAGTCACGGAAATTGTATTTTATTACGCTCGGCTTAAAATAATGTATTGGTGAGTGTATACCCGGATGATTAAACTACGCAACATTCTACTACTGTTATAAAATTCAATTTATCATGGATGAGTAAAAGGCGAATCGTTAAATATCCAGATTGGATTACGTCCATCGTAGAGACTTATGTGGGTGCAGTTCTGTATCTTTAGGATTTCGGAGCTGTAAGGGAACTCAAGTTTTGTTAGTTACGAATCTACGGCCATAAAATTTAGTATGAACTAAATACTTTTACGGGCAGATATTTTTTAATATCTTTTCCCCGCATTAATTCTTCAAAGCTTCAAGTTCTACATCCTCCAAGACTGCCTGGATTGTATCTTGATGAGGTAATTGATTTTGTTAACCCATGCGAACAGCTTCACTCAACCCCTCCTTCAACGCGTGTGTGCACCCCTAATTGAGACAATTCATGTATCATCATCCGCCTATTATTAATCCATCTCTATACCTTGAACTTGAGATTTTGGAAGCCACTCTCAACGGCAGAGTAGTAAAATCGAGCCGTTTTCTGAATCCAAAATATCAACAAAAACAAGTTAATCTTTCCTCTCAACTTGTATCCAGAATGTTAAGTTTTGGAAAGAAAGATTGATGCATTATTGGTCTAGACATGAGCAGATTTATGTTAAAACCTTCCTCCCTTGATGGTTGAACCTAACTCTGTAGATGAATGGCCATTATGTGTATCAATAGAGAAATAGTATAATAACATGTCAATTTCAAGCTCATCGCTTTGTCATGCAAATTACCACTAATGTATCCAAATGACCGTTTTTGTACAGCGTATTTCATTTTGATCAAATGATGCAAGAAAATAATGGCGAGTCAAACTTGCTTAAAATTTTCACAATAACAAGATTGAGGGTACAGATTTTTTGGTAGTGGAATAAAAACCTGGGCCTATATAACGTATTGATGGATCAACTCGGCATGTTTTGCAAGTTTTTATTCTATGCAAATTTTTGAATGCCTACTCCTGGCCCTGAATTTTAAACTTGACTTGAACAGCCAGTTAGATCAATCATGAGGCTCAATTTACATCATTGAGACCTAGGCAAAGTTATAGCTTTATGTATAGTTTGCTAACACCAAAAGGAAAACAATATGGAGCTATGAAGGTATGTACTCGGGAGATATAGGATTCTTCTTGTTTGTAAATCTTTTGACAGCTTGATGGATGCCATCTGCAAACAAAACCTGGTGTATGTGGGGATCTAAAATACCAAGCCCAATAGTGAATAGAGAAAACTCATCACTGCCTTGGGACTGAACCATCCAAAGATTTAAGATGAGTCATCTAAGCAAGTGTTTATTCATTGTTTTGCATCAGATTAGCACCTTGTTTATATTTACGTGGAAATACATCCTTGAAGTATGGACGAGAAAAAAAACAATAATTGAACGTAATAAAATACCACCACCCATGCCCGCGCAATATCTTCTCTATCAAATCGAAACTTTTGATTATGCTACATGTTTCCATCTTATTTATTTATGAGAGGAGCTGAGACTGGTTGATTTTTTGCTTAGCCATTATGACATGGAGACGGTCGGATTGGATTTCATCTTTTTACATAGAAACCAATTCATGCTTTTCGAATTGTCAGTGATGAAATATTTCGCGCGACAGGATTGTCATAACAAATCGTAAACTGTGGACTTAAAAAATTGATTTTTCCGCAACGTAAATTGAATATGCTCAGATCGTATTTCCAACAGCCCATTACAATATTTTATGATCTCGAGATCGGATGTTTGTTTAATACGTGTGTGATTTCAAACTTCAAACTTTTAAGCGTAAAATAGAAAAGGAAAAGACCGGCAACGTCGTTACTTATTATTTAATATTTACTTTCCACTTTTTTGTAAAAACAACTTAATATGAGTCCCTTCATAAAACTTGGTCCATGCGGTAGGTAGTAAAACTTACAAAGTCATCTCTATAAATAAATAATCAATAAAATTTGGTATTCTTGTTAGCGTTTAGATGCGTGTTGCTAATATGAGAGATAACTTACAAGTACTAAGATAATTTTTTTCTTCTGTAAACTACTCTCAGTGTTATCAAATTACAAGGGGGTGACACCAAATTGAAGCGAAATTACTGCAGAAAAAACAAGATTAGTCATTAGGAAAGACTGCACCCTATCTCATTTGACTGAATCAAATTAGTTTATGGACTATTAATTTGCACCCTTCTCATTTTCTCTGGGAGCAAAAGCATTTGTTTCAACTACCTACTTATCGTTAGCTATAACAAAATGAAGCACAAACTTTTCCGAGGGGTGGGAAGGAAGGGGCCAATTTCTATAGAGCAAATTCCTTCAGAAGTCATGCCACATTAATGCAGCTGCATCTTCTTAAAGAGACGGTTTATAAAATACAATGTAATATCTCATCCGAAGTATATTGAAAATCTTGGAAAATAACCTTATTTATCGACAAGAACTTTAGATCAATTATAACCTCCATGTAAACTTACACCGGGTCAAATAAACTCAGTTGGATTCAGAATTAGTAGATGAAATTGATAAAAATAATATGCTGGAATTTATTTTAAGTCAATGGTAGATGTAGATCAAAAAGAAAGTAACCTTTGCCTTTTGAACATATTAAATTGGTAGAAAACTTTTCATGCGGTTGAATTACATTTATTTACGGAGCTCTAGAAATGCTAAGCATCCAAATGTGTCTCTCTCCAGATCTCGTACGTGAATCGCCACTCAACACATAAGACATAATAGTCTTTTTGACACCAGTTTAGGGTGAAGAGAACTGGTTGTAGTTTTGGGTGGTACAGTGGAACACACAATGTGTATAAGTACAAAAAGGCAAAAACTTACATAAAATGCTAGTTCAACCCTCTGTGTGGTTTTAGGCGAACATGTTAGAACATCATTCCGACAGCAACCCGCATCGTCTGAGCATTGATGAAGAATTGTACAATGAGGGACGAAGGTTTTACCCGGATGCGGGTAAAAGTCCTGGACTCGAACCACCCTGGGTCTTGGAATCTTGCACGTTCCTTCCTTCGAAACTCGCATGGCATGGTTTACTGCCTCGCGTACCGCCGTATCTTGTTCAATCAAAAGTAATTCAATTCATCAGTAAATATTTCCTGCCAACACATCTACCTCAATAATGAACTTCCTTTATTACATAAACTTGTTTACATACTCACGAGTATCTGGTTTCAACATTTTATGCATAGATTTTCTCATACGTTTTCTGCTCTGAACCAGAAATAGTTAAATTCCTTAGTAGAGGCTAAAATGTATTTGATTTTTTTTATAAGATACAGTATTTGAGTATGTTAACGTTTTTAATTATTTAACTCTTTTATACATGCATAATTAAGGATCCTATAAAGCGTCCGAAATTTTTAATGAGCAACTAGTTCCTTTAGAAATCATCGAAAAATATCAATATGAACTCCAACATTGAAGTATGTATGCTTGAATTCGATAACGTTAACCGTTTGACACCTGTATTCATTTAAATTTATGTTCTTTCAGTTCAAAAAAAATTCATTTTCATAAAATTCATAACCACAATGCAAAGAGTATTTTAAAATAGTTTGTGCCTTTATAAATAGATTGAAGCACTTCAGATTTTAAAAAAGTTTGAGCACCATGCACATCCTATGCTATGGCTAAAAGTCGAAATGTGCAAACCTACCTAGGTTACAGTACATCTGAAGCTAAGGAATTTTCGTGAACGATAAAGAAGGAGATTAAAAGAATGAAGAATCTGAGGAAACGTGTTAAAAAATAAAGAAGACGTCTTAAAGAGATGTAAGATAACTCCCTTGTAATATAATACCACCAACAATAACTTTAAAGCACCAAGCTTTTTGTAACCTTCATTGTGTAGTACACAACACAATTTGAAATACCAAATGAATAGCGGAAAACGAGGACGTGTCATAATAGTCTTAAGATGTGTTTGTGGTTGAATAGAAAGGGAAACTGAATTCATTGGAGGTAGCTGAAAATAATGTGAGAAACTGCTTGTTCCCAACTCCCAATCTCAGTCACTAGGACACAGGAATGACAAAAGCAGTAATTTACAAAAATATTCTCACAAGTCCCGAACTAAAACCTTCAATCTGTATTCAAATAATCTAACGAACACATCTACCCATTTTTTTCTCAAATTGTTATCTCGTACAAGATTTGTCATTTTTTGCTGTGCACTAGGTTCTTGCCCATAGCCTATTGCATGAATGCACAGGTAAACATAAGCCAACTACATTTAGGTAACTTAAAGATAATATATTTGAAAGAGATTTTTTTAAACATAGAGAATTGATGGCCATCCAAGCCCATTTGAAGTCAATATTCATGTAACAACATAGCACTTGCATTTGCTGATATGGACAAAACAGGCAATAAAATTCTTGTTGTATTAATTGAATTGTTACAACGGGGTCTTGGCAGGTAATATTCTGTGTGTGCATGGCTGTGGCTCATTGACAATTAGGAACGATTATTGCACTGACTCCTGCATATTCATGCATGAAGATCTATTTATCTAGAACGGATTAGTACTGCAGAAGCAAGAGCACATAACCACAGTACCAACTTGCCAACCCAGAGACTGAAAATCAAATACCAACGGCTTCGAGTCAGCATGAGAACACGTCGCATAGATAAATATCTGCATAGAGGTATTTTTAAACGTACATATGACATGCAATAATAAAGAGAAAATAAATTATGAATAAATATTATGATTTAGCAACCTGGGGTTTGAGGCTGGGCCCGGTAGTTTCCATGCTGTTGCTGCTGATTGTGACTGTTGAGATGATGGTGCTGGCCGTTATGACTATTATGAGCATGATGTCTTGCGTTTTGATGATGATTACTTCCATGGGAACCCCCTTGATAACTTGGGCTATGGTACGAGGACCCACTGTTTGAGACCAATGTCTGCCTTCGGGACTGCTCTACTCCTTGTCTCGTCCCATAATTCTGCCATTTGAACTGCGAATATGACATCTGCGGTGGGGGTGGAGGAGTTGTTGTTGTTGTTGTTGTCGTCGTCGTGCTTGGCGTCGTTCTTGAAGCCAGGTAACGGTTCCTGTACTGGTAACCCTAAAACCAATAGAGTTTAAGTGGCTTTTATAGACAATGAAATCTTTGGTAGTGTCTATCCTTAATGTCTACCCTTCAAAAAATATGTACCGAGGAAGAACTTAATGCAATAAAGATCCAATGATTTTCCAGGCTAGCACTGTCGTATTAAGCCAGAGGTAAGGAGTACATGAGGCCTTAGTAAATGAATCATGTAATCTTTCCTTGAATCTTCATTGTATTCAATGAGGCCAAGCAAAAGTACCGAGTGCACTTAATTTTAACAATACAATTCACCCTGCATACCATGGATAAGATGAGAGGAAACTATTTTTTGATCCTTTAGTAAATCCCTGCCTTTCCACCTTTATATAGCTAGGTTCATTTTGATCACGCAATATCAAAAACAACAAGTTACTTAGAACATGTCCCAAGAAATCTAATCGAAAGGGAAACCTGATTTGTGAATTTGTTTAGTAAAAGTATTTTTTATTAACGACAAGTGTGTCATAAAGTTTCTAAGATTCGTCATATTAATTCTGAGGATCTGAAGAGCAGCCAATTTATTCCCCAAGTACATCTAAAAAAAAAGATTTAAATCATCAAGTCTCCACTCTTTGAAGGTTGGTCTTGCACTTTTTTGGGCTCTTTGAATAGCAGGGAAGTTATTAGATTTGATGTTGCACATTTGTGAATGCAGACGCTTTAAGGTACTGCTCAACAAGCGATTCACACAATACTATTATGCATTATGAAACTGGATGTATTTGGAGCACTGTTGTCATCATGACTCGACAAATTCGATTGTTTAGTCCAATGATTGTCTATAAAGGGTGAGAAAGAACAATGATGTGAAGGATAGTGAGTGAAATTGAAATAGATATCGTGTTATGATGATGTGATGCGATATAACATAATGATGCATGTTTAAGTCAAATGTAGCTCATCAACATTACAAGTCGATGTGGAGTGAGAGGGCTTGTTTTCCAGAGAGGCCAATCCATTGTCATGGTGGAAAATATGCTTTTGGCTGCACCTATGTTTTACCTGAAATTCTTCAAGCATTTCATCATGGGAAAAAAATACTTGAGTGCTGAATGGAATCTTTCATGAATGAAATAAATTAATTGAACGATGATTGAATCGAATGGAATCTCATTCTCATTTGGGTTCAATTGCAATGAATCAAAACTGTTGAATCTATAACCAACTACTACCGATTCCTATATAGTCTGACAATTTTAACACTGCCATGCATGAATCAACTAAAAGGGAAGCTACATAATAACTAGCTGCTATGTATTTTGGTGATTTTGTTGCATTTATAACCACCAATAGATGAGTTAGAAGTAAAACTTAGAACGCTCAAGTTTCCTTCAAATGACTAGATTGTGTGCCATGTTTCATTTTCATTGATAACTGGAAGTACAGTTAAACAGCTTATTGAATATGCATATGGGCAAGGTTAAATACCTGTTTTTCTTTAGATCTCCCAGTAGTAGCAAGTATTTACTACCATGAATTGTAATATTTAACGATGATCATCAGTATTCATGAGCACATTATGTAGAGGAAATAAAAATGACAACCTACTGTTGACCATCTACTCTAAACGATTGTAAAAGGAAGAAGCGAGCGCTAAATAAGGCTTGATGTTGTTGCCCGTACGGAGAGTACGACAGGATTCTCTCAGAGTTTTCCCAGTCCCTCACATTTGGTTAGATTTGGATCAGAAGCTTTGCCAATTTGAATGAGCTATCAAATCTATGGCCTATACCCAAAACACAATCCCCAAGAGGGATTTTGAATGTTACAGGGAATAGTAAATCCGAGAAGGAAATGCTAGGTTTATTATGAACTCTTAGATTTATTTACATCCTCCATACCAGAAGAATTCCACGAATATGTGAGTCTTTCCATTGGACAATTTTTAACGTCCTCCAAATGCTAGCGGTGGCAGTACTGTAAAAGTAGGAGTGGAAATAAAACTCTGAGTTGCTTTATTGTCCTTTTGCGATCTAACCTGGAAGTCGAAAAAGGAAAAGTGGGCGATCAAAAGTGTTTATTTATAATCTTTTAAATGTCTAGACACGTCAAATTAATGTCAAGACCATTCTACTTTGCCGCATACGAGTATAAAGAGTGCTCTATGTTTGAGAGCTATGTTTCCCAAAGGATTTTATGCATTTTTACATCGCGTCCTTACACAGCAAGGGGTGTTAAAATATTCATAATATTAAAATTGAGCTTAGCTAATGGAATGTACTAGTTAAACCTTAGATACAACTATCCATTTAGGTGTTGGGGAAGACTAATTACTTAAGCAAGAAGAATTTGTCATGATCTATCAAACCTTGAATTTTTTCCCAATATATGTGCCTAATTTAATAACAAGGTGGTTCAAGTCACTCCGTGATCAATGTTTTTTTAAGAAATTGGGGGTGGACATAACCAAAGTTAGGTAAGAAATAAAATTCCACTTGGACCTACGAACGGCTTTTCATCGGGCTGCTGGTATATGGTAGAGAGTATTATTTCCACCTCAGATGAAATATTACTGACAAGAAAAGGAAGAATTAATTACATGTTTTATTTATGTGTAGGTTTTCTTTATAATTTTTAAGCCATTCTTGTACAACAATTCTCACAATTGGAGGTTGTTTTCATTCATGTTTTGTTGGTTTATCCATGTGGAGTAATTCAACCTGAGTTCTGTAATCCTGAACCGTTGAAACGACTCTGATTTATTTAGGAAAAACATTCGACTGAGCTTGTCAAACTAAATGAGTCCTTGGTTTTAACGGACGGAAATGAGGGTAGTTTTTTTTGCAAAATTTTGAATATTTTTGGAAAGGTTGAAAAGTTAAGGAACCGCAATCTACAGAGATCCTATAAGACTTCATTTATTTCCCCATCTAACAGATGAGAGAAGACTTGGCAGGTTTTAGAAATAAAAAAGAGTTTCCCCGTTTCTATTCTTTATGAATATTTTTGTTTCAAATGTAAAGTCTGATGTGGAGTGTAATACGAATACTGGAATCAGCGTAATTGATATTATCTCTGTCAAGTCTCGTGGATATCATTCTTAAGATCCCTGAAACTCGAGTTTTGAAAAAGTAGTTTTACATTCCCTGAGTATTCTGCATTTCTTGATAATTTTATGACCAGAGATGAAATGAATACAACGAGTGAGTGTTTCATGTAATTTGCATAAGATTTTCCATAACATTACCAGACTTTAATGTCGTTTCAGTTTTCAGTCTTTAGATCTTGATCTCCGGCCGAGCTATCAAGTAGGTAATATGAACTTCATCGAGTAATGGACTTTTGTTTGCTTTGGTTAATGAAATTCATATTGTACGAGCTAAATCATCAAGTCAATCACTTATAACTCGGGTGTTGAACTTCATTACAAAACTACATTTTTATTTTATGTGAAACTTAATTCATACAACTAAAGCATTTTCCGTTTAGTTCTTCTTGCTAATCCATACCACACATTCACATAGGTACTGCATATTCAATTTCAAAACAAAAAGCTACGAGTGAATCGGGTAAATGAATTGGTAGAGGCTTTGGTGAATGGATTTTTTTTGTAGGTCACGAAATATTCAAGTAAAACAAGCATTGACCTCTGGAAACCAGTATGCTCGTGCTTATCCCAGCTCACTATCAGTGGGATGACAAATTCAAATGAAATGCGGAAATCCTGAAAATACATCCCCTTTCAAGTCTACAACAATAGACTATTCCTTTTTTCCTTTTCCATGAGACCGGATGGGGTGTTTAGAGTTTTAGTCAAAGCCATGCTAATCCTCTGTTTATGGTGAGTTACTTGAGGTCTAATTGATTTGTAGGAAATTTATATTTCGATCACCCATCTCCCCTAGTTAGGAAGGTGGATAGCAGATGCACGAGAGTTGCTTAAAACATCAGGACATGTCTTGTCAAAAACTTTGTGATAGATCATCGATTGACATTGACAGGTAGCCCGAGTTTGGATGGTATCTACTCAATATGTATTTCTATGTAATACAAAATTAATTCAATACACAAAACTATTGGAAACTCGTGTACTGATGGACAATGAGAAAAGCCCACACCTTTCTAAGTACAGCGTATAAAAAATATCCGTAGAGACCATCTGTACTCTTTAAAGTCTATTTTGATGGGTGTTCAAGAATAATCTCGGCAATATCCCTTACTGCTCTCTCTCTCTCCATTGGAGTAAATCCTGGATTCTATGATTCCATTGAAAAGGTCATATAAAAACAGAGACGAACAACAAATAATATATGAAGCTAGTAATTTCGTGGATTGCAGTATAGTTATTACATACACGCACGAGTGTCTCGCTCTTAGTTGGCTGCAATTGTATTCTGCCTATTCTGACTATTCTGAGTTGATAAGGGCCTCACTAAACTATCTCTATCCATCCCTTCTCGGGTTACCCACGGAACAATGGAATATTATTACTACACCACGACTCCCCACTACAACTGGAGCCCTTTTGTTGTGTAGGAAATTCGAATCGGAAATCACATCCAATTTGTCATTCCCTTAATCTTTGTCCGTCACCAGGAAACATGTTCCATGTTTCATCTTTCCATAAATGAATTACTACTTACGGAGGAATAAATGTCCCTGTAAAGTGTTTACTCATCATTCAGTTGATGCTGGGCTTAAATCCATGTGTAAAACTACACGGCACTTTGACCAACTGCTTGCTTTTTTTATATTACACATAAACAATTATCAGACCTTTGACTCTCCTCTGTTTCAAATCATTTTGTCAACCTATCTTCGTCTCCTCGACAGTTTTTACATTCTAATTCGTAGAGTAGGCTTTTTTTACTATGTCCAATTATAAAACCTATGCCTGATGAATCAGTGAATTGTTTGTTACTAAATTTTGGGATGCATAGGGATTTATAAATAGGTTTAAAGGAAGGTTGACTATTTAAAAATCAATCGTTCACCCCAATATATTTGTTTGATTTTTTTGCATAAGAATTAGTACAGGATTTTAGAATTGTTCCTTCCTTCTTTCCTAGTTGGTGTTTGATAATAATTCGGTTGTAGCTGAGGGAGATTTCCGAGGAAGAGTTCAAGGAATTACTTTACGAAAAAACTCATGTCAAGATAATGCAAATGCAGTAAGATTCGAGCAAAACGAACTACTGGAGGACATGGTAATGGCGTAATGGGTTCAGGTAACATGTCTCAAGTTAATGTTAACAATCTAAAGCTCTTGACATAGCTCTGAATTTTTTTACTGAGACAACATAATGCTCCAGCTGCAATAAAACTAAAAAGTTATAAAAGTTGACAGAAAACTTTAGTTTGAGCTGATTATTTTTACTACAGAGTGTATGGAAAATAAAACTTATGGGAACATAATACTAAAAATGACGAAGATCTTGGTGCTTAAACACGGACCCGAATGTCCACTTTCCATCTGTCTGATTAGATTAGACAGTTTGGTGCCTTCTGACTGTAAAAGGTTTCTCCCTCAATCCACTTTTATCACAAGTATTCTTTTGTGTTTCAGAATACAAACTGAATTTTTTATAAAATCCAGAGTGTTATTTAAAATATTTCCTGTCTACTTGCTTCACTCAAACTGAAAAAAATACATGCCTGTAGAAATGTAGACCGACTATTTCCTATTTGCGCTTTTGTGAGAAAAAAAATTCCAATTTGCTGAAAATCTCATAAAACTTTTAGATGGACGTAGAGCAGACGTCAAGTCGAATAAAAGTTGATCAACTAGATCAGTGAAAGTAAAAAGGTCTGTAGTTTTTTGCATTTATACAGTTTTAGCCAGTTTTAGGGTTACGACTGAACTGGTTCTATCCATCAATTGATCCAAGTAGCTAATAGCAAAAGTCTCAACAAACCTCCAAGAGACACGAACCATTTACAGTAATTTCCAAAATTGTCTACAAACTTCCATGCCTCGTAGTTCCTTGCTGGGACTAAAAAAAAACATTAAAAATCATCAACCATTGCAATAAACAGACTTCTACGGTCCTAGATAATTTCGAGGGATCTTGCAAAGTCACAGACAGTTCAATATTACAGCAGCTAATAGCTAACAGAGAGTTCCTGTGCTTTTTTTTAACTACTTGCATGAGTAACTATTTCCAAGCTTCCATTTATTTTCTTCGTTTTATACTATTTCTTGTCTCATCATAAAATAACATACTTTTACACTCTTTCCATTACCACTTATGTACAAGGTGGTTGGAAGGATACCCATTTGTATTCATACGTATTACTTTTATCCCACTGTACATACACAAGTCTAGAAGACCCCATGTTCGGAACATACGGATCCGTCGCAGATTTTTTTCCCCGGCCATGCATTGAAGAAGCTTTTAGCCATTTGTACTTGGCTTAGTAGAAGGATCTCATTTTTATTCCACTCAAACTTACTTCTTCTACACATTATTGTAGCCAAGTTTACTTTACCTCCAGATGAGAGCCAAGTCAGCCTAGACTCGAGCATTCGCATCGAGAATGAAATAAGGAGAGGCACACTCCTTCTTTGCTGAGGAAGAATGATCTTCCCCATCCATATCATCCCATATATGAAAAATTATAGGAACTAACTGTCTTACCATTTGGGTATCATCACTCTAGGGCTTGGATGAGCTTCAATAAGTCGATCCACGTGTATCTCATCCTTGCTCTCTTCTCTCACAGTGTAAATCACCATTATACCACTCTTCTTCATCAACGAAACAAAAGTGATTACTGTATTTTTGCAAGGGCATGTTGAATAAAATACCCAACCCAAAATAATACAATGCAAGTGCTCTGTTGTGAAACTATTCCCTCATTCTTATAAAAAAGAGATAAACTTCCTTCCTTTCTAGCTTTCTCTTGGAAACTTTCCCTTTTATACGCCAGTCTCATCCTTGGTAGCCTGTTTTTTTCACACTTCGTTCCAGCGTACGATAAATGTTCCGCTCTTTTACACAAGAACCCATATATTTGGACAGAGTGAACGGTGGACTGGAATGCATTAGATGTAGCTTGAACTGGATGGGAGAGATGACCGTGCTACTCAACTTTATGTGAGGGGCTGACAAGCCAGCAGGCCTGAAACTACGAAAAGGAAAAGGAGTGGACAAGTTCACAAGGCACTTAAATTCCTATTAAGCTACAAATAAAATGGCACTATTTGTAGAAAATTTTATCTCTGACTTCTCTTGTCCTCTCTCTCTTTTTATCCTTCAATCTAATTGAGCATGAAACGCTGGCAAGTGCGTACACAATACATACGAATCGGATTGTTTATATTGTGTCTAGATTTGTTCCTCGGATCGAATTCTTTGCCTCTGTTGGTATAGAATTCACTGTGCTTATTCAATACAGATTTGATAAGTCTATATATATATATACACATTTGCAGATATCCTTTTGAATTCAATAATTAATTAGGCATAGACTCTCACGTACTTTAGCTTCAAAAACACTACAAACCATATCGTCCCGCAATTGCTAACACAATTTGTTTTTAATTTCAAAAAGCGTTTAAGCTCAATAAACCTTTGTTGTGTTTCAGATCAGTTTATCAAGCAATTCATGAAAATATGTTTTGTAATTTTAAAATCTTTTTTCTACCCGGAGCATCGCTTATGGCGGCTGCATCTCATTTTTGCAGAACTACTTTTTGTCTCTCTCAACTTGAACGGTAACTTTACATATGTTTGCAATTTCAAGGAAACGAAACGTGAGAACGCTATTTTTCATTCTGAGTACAAAAACACTTTCTCCCATAAAAGGCTATCAGCTCAGTATGAGAAATGAGTATTGAATCAACCAATTTCCCCACATTCAACGTCGTGTCAAGAACCGTTTGCAGACGACATCAAATATTCAAATGCAATGATACAATCCACTCTAATAATAATAAATAATCGGATTAGATAAATAAACATGTTCGAGTACACAAGTAACGTGTCTTGCTCAAAACTTCCCAGGAATCTAGCTTTGAGTATTTTCCTTATCTGCAAAAGTCGTTAATCGGTCAACTGTCCACTTTGTGACCGCTATATATCTCTGATAGAGCATGACCTACTCAATATAAAAGAGGTGACCGTTTGATTAGGATTTTGTCCTGTACTACTTTCCAGTACCCAGTTTATTCTATGTATAAAATAAAAAATTATAAACCAACAGGTTATTGTGGCAACTAAATAAAATCAATTTCAAATTCTTTGTCCTCTGGATTTCTACATACAGGTGTAACAACAGGATTTTTGTAAAAAAAATTTGATTCGCAATATTTATATTAGGCTTGAATTTCTTTCCTATAGCCACTCCCAATGAAGGCTCTCTAAAATGAAACTGTTAAAAATTATATTCTTCAGGACCTGACACCAAATTGAGTTTTATTTCCCAGCAATTTGTGCGACAAAAGCTAAGTAAATAAACTTCATGTGTAGAAGATAAAGACAAACATTTAAAGGTAGATAAGCAGTGCTTGAGCAATAAAAACTCGTTAATTTCTCTCTCTCTCTCTTGGGAGATCTGTATGGAATCAGGTGTACTAGCAGGGTGGCTGAGGAATTACAAAGAAATCCTTCCTTCTCGAAGATAAACTAGCTCGTGAAATGAATTAAGTTCCTTAGCAAGGAATTAGAGTCAGCCTCCACCTAAAAATGAGATGAATAGCTTTACGAATTAACATGGTCGAAACTAAATACAGGATTTTGACAGTTAAGTTGACATTAATGATTGTTTATTGTTCAGACGCTTCTATGCTCTCAAGTAAATGTCTGTTGGTGATTCTGGTTTGCAAATCCTACAAGTATTGAATTTCAAAGAGTAGATAGGATCACTTGAGTAATTACTCTGTTACTCTCAAAAGAGTTAAATAAAGATTTCTTGAGGAATATGAAAATCTTTTTCCTCCACATAGAATAAAAAATTCTTGATGAACTGTGTTTAAAATTTGAAACATAATACGCACCACCTCCTCGGATTTCCTGGCATGGAGACGGGATAATTTGCACACCATTATCTCATGGGATCGTCTCGTACTTGAATTAATGCACACCAAGTAAGAAGACAGACAAAAAGGGATAGCTAGGGGCACATATGGGAATTTCAGAGTAAATTGCAAACGGCTGTGTGAACTTGAATTTGAAATGATGCTTCTTGATTAATCTGCCAATATAGCCGGCTCAAAACATGACATTAAAGTTTCGAAATCAAAGAATGGACATGGGCATTTCATCAAACATGTTGAATCCGTGTACATGACAGGCATTTCGAGTTGATCCTGATTTCTTCTTGCTATAATGTTGATGTTACACAAGCCGCCTGATTAGGCTCATGTGAATTAACAACATTTGGATCCAAGACCAAACATTATGGCATGATTGCCAAAAAGTCTTTGAGTCAGTAACAAAAAAATCCATGGAAATCATCATCCTTATCATCTACATCCTACATAAGGATCTGAATGATCTTTGATGTAAGTGTGCATTTTATGTATTATATCATCATGCCATAAGTCACTCTTAAGAAGGGTGTTCCATTCCGATGAAAAAGCAGCTGCATACATCCGAATTATAATACCAAGTGAAGTGAATCAAACTCAGAATTATTACAAACGGAAAAACAGGTTTTCCCTTCTAAAGTTGAGCATCCGAAGGGGATGACAAGCCCATAAGGGTGTCACAACATTATTCATGTCTTTCAAACTCTCTGCCATTTGAGTTTTTATATTATCTGATGTGCCACATTATACAACTTCCACCTTTACTATTTTTCTGCACCACTTCATTCAATTTATTTCCTGTCCGACGAGAGTTTCTTTCATAAAAGTTGTGTTCATGGATAAAGTATGGGGAAAAGTAATAGAGTTAGTAACATATAGAGAAGGCACTCGATCTAATTTATAAATAAAGTAAACACGCACATCCATATCATAGAGTTTCATGAAACTGGAAGTGATTTTGCTGTATTATTTAAATACTTAAGTAAGGACTAGATGTAATTGTGAATTGATTGTACTGTGATTGACTTAGCGATAAGAAAATATATTGGGTTATGGATAAAAAAAAATTTAAGTTGAATGAAACAAAAGTCTCGACACTAAATTAGTGCACATAATCATCCGAATTAAAAATGAACCCTCCGATTTTACCCCAGCTCATTCATATTATTTCCTACTACTAAATTTTATGGGAGCCACAATATAAATTTGTTGTGAGTATGGCACTATGGCACGTGTACAATGCAAATTTCATAGGCCAAGCCTTAAAAAATAAACCAACTCAAGCGTTTAAAGATCTGCCTATGGGGGTCTCCATTTAAGTTTCTCATCCATAAAATACATTTTGGTACACCAATTCCAATAACTCTTACCGTAACCACGGCGTAAGTAGATGGTGGCAAAATGCATTGGGCTAATAAGGCATTTAGGGTACTGCTGAAGCCGCACCATAAATAGGCGTGTCCATGTGTCCCAAGTAGCTATCAGTTTCACTTTAGGATGATAAACTACCGTTTTATCTCAGTTGATCGAAATCGGCTTACACTTGACTACTTCAGCAAGAAAGGGACTTGAAGAGGATTTGGGTTACCAGGTTTCTCACACAATTCTTCCCTTCTAAAAATCAGTTTCTACTGTTCATTTTGCAAATTTAATATTCAGCCAATCCCCTTTTATTCCGTAGCCTAAATTCTCCACTTGAAATACACCTCTGACCTCATGGCGTTTTCAAAAATGTAGGCAGTTTATCATTCTATTTCCCATGTTTCTTGGGCCCGTCGGCACGTGTCTCCCTTGGTGTCTATTCGCAACAGTAGGCTTGTAATACAAGTTCAAGACAACTTCCTATTATTCATCATTCCTTCACAGTTAAATGGGAAGTACCACAGGTTTATTATCTGGCAGACAAAAGACGGGGATAATTGCAATTTTCAGAAGGCAGCTAAACATGGAGGGATGAGAAACTGATTTTCTAGCTTGTCAGAGCCTGTCATCTTCTGCACCAAACAAAGATATTGAAAATTCACTGTATATGAAGGGCCGAGACATTTCGACCCTTAAAAAAATATCCGCTCGAAACCACTTGTCGTTAATCTACAATAAGTTTAGAGTGTAAAATACAGACATGTATTTGAGGGACCGGCTTTTGTCCGTTTTACTGAGTCTATTTTCCGCAGACATGACATATTCAAACCTTAAGTTAACGAGCTGAGCTTTTCAAATCACTTGAACCGGAATTGCAAGATAATTTGATGATCCTCGTTAATGAAAACTGGAGAGTCCAACTCAACAGAGAACCACATGAGAAATTTTTATGACAAGCCTTTACAAGACATTAACTATATCAACGTATTTTTTACTCAAGCAATTATTTTCATTTACTTGTCATTTCAATGTTTGAACTCGCACCTTGGTGCCAGCTAGTGCTACAATGTTTTATGTATTCACACACCTAGCGTAACTTTCAAAAAATTTCAGAGCTCTTTTCCTTCATTATTTCTAGTATCAAAACATAAAAATATTCTAACGCCGTAGATGTAATCAGTTTAATTCGTATGCGTGCAACCCAGCATGGGGCGTCCCATCCCCACCCGCTTTGCTAAGTTAAACCAACACACCACGTCAAATCATCAAGCCTTTATAATCGCTAAACAATTTTCTCAAAACAGTACAAAATGTTCAGTACCATTTGCTTAGCCCATCTCGATTTTCCCTGTTTGTATTGTTATTTCCTCCTAGTCCAACTGAGCAAACAGATTTTAGCCAATTAGCTTTGGAAAAGAGTATCTCCTCGTTCCTATCTACGAACAAGTTGAAGATTCTCTGAGAATTACCAACTATGACATTGCACCAGTACTCGATCCTGATTCCCAAAATTCATAATTTAGTAAGGATAATAATAGGACAGATCATGATCCTACAAACTTGAGCTTGAAAAGTGTAGGAAAGTAAATAGAACATTAACTCCACAAGAGCTGAATACGCTCTTATAAATTCATTGCCTGTTTCAGGAAGCGTCAAGTTAAGCAAACATTTCTTCAAAGGTCATAAAAGGCCTCTAGTTTATGAATAGAGATGGATAAAGGATGCGGGAAGATTTTATTGTTCGCTGCGCCCTACTGAATGATATTAATGTCTCTGTTTTCCCTATTGTGAAATCCGCAAGAAAGTAGAGTATAAGCCATCAGAGTTAATTGTCTGGAGAAGACTATTCAGTCCTCACTGACTGAACTTGACTTCTGAATCTGAGAGAGAGGCAACAGATCTGGGTAACACATAATTAAGCCCTATGATATAACAGTATCCTTCCATAGACTTCTCGGCTAAACCGCTTAACGTCGTTGAGCTTGTATAACGGCAGTAAAACTTAATGTCATTAAAATAAAGGCAGATTTACCGCTGCTCCTCTGAAGGAAGACATGCATCAAATTATTCAAAATCTGACTGACTCTTTTACACTTCCTTTTACATCTTGTAAACCGCAGGGGGGCTCATACACGGGCGTGTGCTTCAGAAAAGATGAGTAATTTTTAAAAAAAATCAGTGCATATCTTTGGAAATCATATGGAAAACGAAAGATAGGTAGCGTTGTGCTAATGAGATACAAAATCATGGTAAAAACCTGAAGATTTCTGTCCACACTGATGAAAGCTAGCAGCGTTTAATAATTGTTGATAGATGAAAGGCAACAAAAGAAATTCATTCTGTTTACAAACCTCAATTGAGAAGACATTGTATTGTGTATCAATTTAGCCATTTAATGTTCCATCTAATTGGTTGTATGTTAGACAACTGTTAATCACCCTGTAGAATTGTCCTCAGACAGACCCAGGAGCTGCCTGGCTGGTTAACTTTTGAGTCCTTCGTCCTACATACTTCACCCAACAAAGGATACAACATAATATGCCCAACTAGGCCAGGAACACAAAAAACAATATACAAGAACTGCAGAGTGAATCGGGATGCAGTGATTACGCCTGTGGAAGTGAATAAGCCTCATCATCTAATTTTAATTGATAAATGACCATTAATTTAGATGACGTCAAGGCCACCAGCAACCACGAACGAAAGAAGTTTTTTTAACCCATCGATCCTTATACAACAAAAGGGCTCCTTTACCTCTCGTTCTTCAGTGTCTATACCCTACAAGGCATTCTATAAATTCCATATGAAGTGTATTCTAATTCTGAAGACAAATCGCCTTCGGATAATTCCTTTCCTTGGCTTCCCTTGATTGTTGCATTAGCAGCGATAAAGAGTAAAATATTCGATACATGATTCGAGTTTTGATTCATCGGCGTTTTAAAATCAATGCACGGGCAAGATTGTATCAAAAAAGCCTCTAATTCAACTTGCATGTTATTAAACATGTGGAAGAAGGCCCGAGTCAGATGCCTAACCATGAGATGAAAAAGCTCCCTAGACATGTTCGTAATACTCAACACACTGAGTCTGGAACAATTAAGGTGCACGGACGACTCACTCAGCATGCGAGCAAATTGCAGATTAGCTCAGGGGCAGAGAAATTGTAACACAAGTTCCTTTTAATCTGCAGAGTCTTCATCTACTAATACTCCCTAACTTTTCAATAAAACTTACGTTTTCATATGATTAACAATATGAATGAATAAAAATTCCTCCGCCTTTTTTCTTACATAAACATTTGAGTCAAATGTTTGAGTATCGCGTGAAAGATTTCCCAACTTTTGAGCAGTTGATTTATTTTCCTACTTTCTAAGTTTCAAGACCAAGAAACAAGATCCTCATAGTGTAGTTGATTCTTGTGGCTCTCACTGTAATTTACATAATTTTTCTACCAGATGCTCTAGGTAGGGACAAGTGAGAACCATAGGTTGTCGTGAGGAGATAAGATCAACATCAAACGAGAAATAAAAGGCTATTCTTATTCAATCTTCAAACCCGAGTGTCCAAACTCCAAGGGATTGAAAAAAGCTTCGTATTATAACATTTTCATGAAATAATGGGTGCCACAAATTTTGTGTGAGAGCTGAGAAGATGTTTAAGGACATAACTCAGCCTTTTCCGATTTCTTATTTTGTACAGAGCAGAGTTGGCTAAAAAAATCTTTAAAAATTGTTAAATACAACGTTTTAGTTATAAATAACTCAAATACACATTAGTTGGATCCAATTATTCTTCAATGTCTCTCAGGTTATAAAAAAACTTTTAATCTTTCTTTAAAAACACCATTCAATGCAAAAATTATCTCCCAGTTGATACTAAATTGGACTAGAGTCTAATAATAGCCATGGATCATATGCAATGAGTACTCTCCTTCTGGTTCGATAATTTTGATTCGGAAATGTAAAGTTTTGTGGATTGATAGAGTTCCAAAGTAATTCAAGACAAGTAAATGTCAACAGTTCATTTCCCCTGTGTCTTCTCCATAAATCAAGTTTAAGAACAATAGCCATTGACCATAAAAAAGGATAATACCTAAGCAAAATAATCTATTAACATTAATGTTATGGTTAGAGGAAAGAGAGGAGAGATTATAGGGTAAATGACATATCACCTGCAAATGTCACACCACGAGTACCACGACAAGATCGATGACAGCTTGAAGTTCAAGATTGATAGTGAACTGGATCTCTTTAAGTCGACAAACAGAGGAGTTTGTAAAACATATCTGTAAAACAGTCAAACAGCTGAATTCATAAATGTTTCCTGAGCCTACGCCAACTGCCACTCAGAGGATAACTACCTACCAAGTTCCGGGCTTTATTTTACACTCAATGAAATACTGTGATTTACATTTCCTAGACCTTCCCTTTTCGTTTTAAGAATTCTTCCCTTGGATCAAGAAAATATTCGCTTGCAAAAAATAGCCAATGTTTTCTTAGGCTTAGTAAGTTTCTTTCTATGCACGATTCATGGTTCTTAAATGTCGGGAGGAAAAGGATTTCGCCCCATCACTTGGCCTCTCATCATATTTCACCGCTGACAGTTGATTTTGTGCGTAGGACATGCAAATTGATCTTATGATTCATGGATCGATGACTTCAGATGCAGAGGTAGCTTAGGGAATAGGAGGGTCCGACACAGTCCCAAGTACCTATTTCAGCCTCTCAACAATAGAAATGTAAATGCAAGGCGAAGCTAATTTATATTCCATGGTTTATTGTTGGCTATTGGATCCATTTGTCCGTAATTCGTGGGTAGAGCCACTCAGAGACAGTAGCCCGAGAAATTACGCACTTTGTATTTATTTATGTAGAATTATAATTCGTACGACAGTTGCAGGAAAAAAGGCAATGAATTAAGCTCCAACGAGAGGGATTTTCCTCCGCATTGGTAAAGCTACAAACATTTCACTTGATTTCACTTCCTCCTAATCCTCCAGCCTACACGATCTATAGTTTAGCTCTGCACCCCGAGACCCCGACCCACAAGTAATACATGTACACAAGAGTGGATTTCATTTCCATTTCCTACACGAAACAATATTTATTGCAACTCAAACTTTTAGAACCAAATTTTTCATGGAACTCATAAAAATCACTGGTAGATTCGGTAATGGCTCTTACATACACTCTGTGCTGCACCACTACTGGTCATGCACTCGTTTGTGCATTGCTGGTAATCCTATAGATTCCAAAGCCACGAGCGAAAAGTCCTTTATTAACTGAAATAAATTTATATGCCTCCTCACCATCTCAAAGTCTACAATACTATTCGACTGATGCTTAGTAGAACATTCATTTTGTACCCACTTAGCTTAGGTTGCATTATAGAGTTAAGTTGCAGGTTGCAGTCCAGAGGCCCAACATCCCAAAGGCCCATTATTCCATTGTCTGCTTACAGATTGAATTTACGAGAGAAGAGAAGGGGAGATAGACTTGATACAGTAGCCTAGTCCATAAATAATCCATCGCTTGCAGATTCTTATTGTGGAATTACTTTTATTTATGAATTTGTGCCCATCTTATGATAGTTGTTGTTTATAAGGCCAAGGTGAAGCTTGTTAACTCTTTTCCACCCGGTAACTATCAATTATTTCGCCTTTTCTAGCAACCCCACGGATTCAATTTTTTTCCCTTGCATCAGAAACAATGAAGTACACATCGAGAGTGAAATATATGCTCCGTTTAAGATTCTTTAAAAAAAAGGTTTACTCTGACATGATATTGGCATAGATCTGTAGCTGTGGTTGGTCTTAGCTTGACATCCCACTGTTTGAGCGGTGTTGGTAAGAGAGCTATAAGATAAGGTTACTAAAGGCCCACCGTTCTTTCTCAATTTATTATTTCTAACTGGTGAACAAGGTTATTCCCACTATTAACCATGTTATATGGGTGGGTGGTCGTCTTTTTCAAACATTCACGTCTTGAGACGTTTACTCTATCCACATCATGTCTTTTTGGGCCTTTTTTGATGGGTTGAAATGTTGGGCAGGAAAGATTTGATATATTCAGTGGATTTTTATGAAAAACTAACAAACAGTACGGACTTATTATGCAGTAGTAAAGAGGAGTACAAATTACTCAACAACTTCTCTGTATTTTTAAAATCGCTCAAATTAACGGTCATTATTATTAGGGGAAGGTTTGTTACTGGGAAAGGCTTTGGATTTTAAAATATTTTGGAAATGAATTTCTTTAGAAATAGAAACAAGTAGACTTGCTCCACAAAATTAATAGCCGCATATAATGAAATATATAATCTAAAACCATATTAAGGTCACACATTTTAGCTTCAGAGGTTTGAACTTTTGAATATTTTTTCTGTGCAAACTAATAAAAAATGACTGCGTTCATGCTGGAACTTTGATGAATGACGTTTACACACAAACTTCACCGAATTCTTACTAAGAACAAAAAGTAAAGCTGCATCAGTCAACGTGAGCCAGAAGATGTAGGATTGCCAGTAACATGCACCCACAAAAAAAACCTATTGAACTCTATCAATAGCTGAGCCGAGGCATCTGTTAATCCGGAATTCACTCTAACATTCTCCTTTGGAAATCTTAAGGAAAGGAACTTGAACATAAAGACGAATGAGTGATGACTAATGAGTTAACCAAGTTCATACAGAAGATCATATTCCTACGTTGTAAATTCTCCTATGGCTTCCTACACTTCTATTCCTTTCCTAAGATTGGTGTATTAAAATGGACTTGGGGTATTGTGGCTTATAAAGTATTAAGCATGTAATCTTGACGGCAATGTTAATTATTAGAATTTTTCCACGGCTAGAAATCAAGGCCTCCTCATTACTCATGGATGGATATTTGATTGAAATCCATCTATTTCCAGAGCTCGGCTTGTACTTTTTTAAGCCGACCGTTCGTAGTTAGTACTGATCGCTTAACATTAGCCCTTTATAGCGTGGTGGGAATGAAGTGGTACTTACCGTCATGAGAGGCTAAAAAGGTATTAGAAAGACAAGAGAATGAAGACAACATCACAGAAAGATACAAAGGTTGATATACCTTCTTTTAAATTAGAGAAAAAGGGCACTTAACCCTTCAAGCTGCTTAAAGTAGGTTGGTTGGATGTC
Organism: Agrenia bidenticulata; assembly: GCA_034694785.1. Taxonomy (NCBI): domain Eukaryota; kingdom Metazoa; phylum Arthropoda; class Collembola; order Entomobryomorpha; family Isotomidae; genus Agrenia; species Agrenia bidenticulata. The sequence goes on along the minus strand of JAQFYM010000206.1, from coordinate 74,054 downwards.
TTATCTTCCTTTATGATAATCTTCACGAGTAATTTTGAGAACCAATGAGTATAAAGGGACGTAGCCTTAGACATCCCTTTCGTATTTTTTCAATCATATCGGCTCTATAAAAGGTTAGTCTTACATATCTTATAAATAAAATTTTAAATTCTTCATCGTTCCTTTAATTTTAATGAATAATTTACGAAAAATTAGGGAAACAAACTGATCAGGAATGATATATTTATGGACGGGCTGATTATTTTACAACTCTGCAAAACAGAACAACTGAAAACAACTGCGTACGGCCCCATTTAAAGGGAGCCTCAAAACCCATTAAGAACACCTATTCATCTACAGCTTACATTGAAATCGGATCAAATAAATGTAACGCGTAAAACGATGCAAAGAGCAGACTTGTAAGTTCCGACGAGGTTCATACTTTATTATTATGAGATTGTACTTGACGGGTGAATCAGATCAAAGGGCTCATTTCATAATGAGAAACTGCTTTTTTTTCACCTCACCGAATGGGACCACTACTGATGTCCTTTCCGCTGACTCTTTTGCTTAATGGTTATGTAGTGTTCAGCCTCTTCTCTCTAACCTGATCTACTGATCCTACATGTTTTTAATAAGATGTGGCTGTCAGTTACTCCTCAGAGATTATAAGAGATTATTATATAGGATTATCAAAGAGGAAGATAGGATTGACCATTCCATTCCCTATCTCATACTATTAATCGCATCAAGCCGGAGAGTAGGATGGAACCAGATCCGAATTACGTCCTGTCCTCATTTACCACTCCCTCAGGAACTCACTCAGTATTAGTTAAAAAGTTCAAATGGGTTTACCAAGGTGTAATGGCAATGGGGATGGCTGCGTATACTTAATTTGAATCAATGCAGACCTTTCAAAATATGACCAGTACAATAAGTATGCTGAATATGAAGGAGCTTAAGTGTTATAACTTTATCACAAAAACAAAACAAGAGCTCATTTTTATAAAAAAAATTAAATTTCAATAAATAAAATCTTTTGGAACTTACCCAGTTGCTCATTTTGTCAGCCAAAACATCGTTATTTCCAGAAGTATCATCTTCTTCATCTTCATATGAATCTTCATCATCCAAGTCATCTTCATCGTCGATACTATCGAATTCGTTAGGACCTGTTGGTAGCAGGAATTGAGGAATGATGGGGACGTCTTGATTTTTATTGCTTTTAAATATTGAATCCAAACTCGGTAAAGACTGCTCTGACTCGGGCTAAAATCATAAAATATAGGCATGATTGAGTGTCAATACTGTTGCATCTAAACTTGGAGACGGTACATGAAATCGAAAACTAAGATTCATTTTAATTTCAGAGATCGCAGGTTGTATTGTTGATATAGAGTTGCTTAATTAGTATTGCCTTCGTGCAAATGGTCTTAGTACTCAGAGTTGTTTCTCAATATGAGAATTAAAAAATCAGACAACCCAACCTACCTCGGACTAATTAGCAGTTGCTTTCGATTTCTTGGGGATCATGATCATGCAACAAAAATAATGATTAGGAGAGGTTTGATTGAGGAAGTTGATTCTTAGACAGAATTCGCCTTTTGTTAGGTTATTGATGTTGAAGGTAAGATGCATTAATTGCAACCCTTTTAGATTAATATGGTCTACAGAAAGACAATCTAACTTGTACAATCCATTTGTTGTTTTATCTTGGAGGCATAAACAGATTCTAGCATTGAGATTCCAAAAATCAGAAGTAGTTAGTCGAATAAATGAACGAATAATGAACGATGCACCTTATAACAGCTGTTTCTTGTTAAAATCCAATTTAAATTGCTCAACTCTACTGGATATGAGAAAGAATTTGATTTGCATAAAGATAAGCCCCGAGAAGATGCCTTTGACACCATAAAACCACATGCCTAGTCAGAGTTGATGGTGCAATTAAAAAATCCCTTAAATATCTAGGTCGAATCCTCACAGAATTACGCAATCATGCAACACGACAAGCAAAATGGTTTAAATTTAAGGTGTAGGTGCAAATAAATCTCATCTCCAGCCAAAAGTCTGGGACTCCGTTCCTGAAGCGCATTTCCTTTCCGCTCTAGTAATTACACCCATGAAATTTTAAGCACCGTATCAGTTAATGTCAGTCGTACCGCATTTTGTAGCCAATTCGGAAAATAGCTACCTAAATGGCAAGCTTTATCGTGCTACTTAAAAAAACTAAAATGCAATCTGATAACAAAATAAAATACCTTGCGTCTTGCTGTAAACAAGTATTTACGTAACTGCAAGGGCTTAAATCTGTGGATTGGAAGCTCTTTAGTAGCACGAGGACTTTGATGAGAGCTGAAGTTGATAAAAATGTGCCTCTTTAACGTTAAATTCCTCTTTACCCTTGGAGGAGATTCGCAACTTCATTTTTATAATGACAGCGCTTTCAATCAACTTTAATTGCAGCAAGTTTCTTTTGAGGTAGTAGTTTTCAAGGATTTAATAATCACTTTAAAAGGAAGAAAAATAATTAGATTGAAAAGTGATCAAGCAAGGGATTTAACAGGTTCTGGCAAAAGCTACCGTGTTAAATCCTTCAGCATTTCCATTTTATTATCCCTGGATAAATCCTAATTTTCATTGTAGCTAATTATGGATTCCAACGTGAAGATTGTGGTAAATGGTAGCTGAAACGGAGTGCATCTCATAATAAGTTCAAGGTTCACTGGCAAATTAGCAAAGGGAAAGTGATGGTGGTAGGGGTGATTTGGCTCCCATTAACAATCTTTATAATTTAGATGACCGCCCTTCTATACTCTAACGAATAACAATTGTAACCTTGAAGAGTTAAACTGCAAGACGGCATAGGGAGAAAAATATGCATCTTAAGTTGGTTGTTACAAGCCAAGTAGTTAGCATAATAATAAACAGGATCTATCGTATTATTTATACCCTCGAGAGAAACAACTTTATATACTGAGGCTGCGGAGAAGATTTAACGATGGGCTTTTATTTATTTCCACAATCGGAGCCACAATTGTATTGAAAGATCAAAAGAGTCAAAAAGAGAGCTGTATATCAGTAGTGAAATATAATAAATAATCTCTGAATTCATTTTCAAAAAGTTTGTTCATTCTACTTTATTTTGCTATATACAGAGTAGACACGACTTGGATGACATGTTTCTTAAGTACTACCACCGATGTGTTCCTATCCTAGGGAAAACAGAAACTTTTAATGTTGGCGTTGATCCAGTATTGAATAAAGCATTGGGAATGCTACATCATCCAGGAAATGTGGATCAGACATCAGATCAGATACGGATGAGATATATTATAGTGTAAATAAGATATCTTCAACTGACTAGTTGGGCAATTTGTTCAAACAAGAGAAGAAGATTCAAGAAACTCGGGGTGAAATCGACTCGCCTAATCTTAAGTTAGTTCCGGATTCTGCAGTAGAACATGCTAGAGAATTTTTTCCGCTGCAGCTTTGTTGGAATTTCGATCTTGTTCTTGAACTCAAACTAAATTGAGCTTCATTCGAATGAGATTTGAGTTTCAATCGACTCGGGGCTTCCAATGGAAAGGGTACGAGAAATTTCTTCCGCATTGTTAATTTTTTGTCATGTCAAGAATTCAGGATGAGATAAGATAGTAAACTGTTTTCAAGATTTTTCGGTGTCCTTTAGACCCACCTACTTTCCTTCTCATCAGACTAGGCTAGGCCGATACTTTCCCTTATTATAAGGAAGGATGGAAAACTTGTTCCCATTTAGTAATTTATTTGAAAAATTGGCCTAGAATCTACACCTGGTCCCCGAACTCTTGAGTATAACTACTTTAAGATAAGCCCTTATCGTTCGAAACTGATACCGATTTATGATACTCTACTCACCGCCTATTCTGTTGATCGACATGGGGGTTGACGGCAACGAGGCATCTTGCCAATTTTTTGAGCCACCAAAATATTTGGCTAATAACTCAATTTCAGTTGTTCATTCTGATTTATGTTTCATGGTATTGGTTACAAGGAAATACCATTCGGGCATCTCAAATTCCTTTTTTTCTAGGATAACACGAAACCGAAAGTTTCACTCTGGAAATACCTAGTTTCGACTTTAAATATGATGGAAATGTTAATAGAAATGTTATAAAGTACTAAATACTGAAAATTTTATAAGACATACTACATTAGAATTTGTGTGGTAAAAATACAGCCTAGCTAAACCTAGTAGAACACTCCTATTCCTCTACATACTTACTATAAAGGCATGGATTTTTATTTGAATTACTGCTTGAATTTTAATGTATAAAGTTGATAGGTATCATTGGACGCATAAGATGAAGTTGTGCTCATTACTTTCGGACATTTATGAAGTAAACAATATGAACTTTAATTTAATTTTACATACAGATATAAGCATGTAAAGCAAAGTCTCTTCAGTTATGAGTTTGTAAGTGGAAAAAAAAACTTACATATGAGTGAGTTTTTAGATTCATTTTCTTCAGCTTAAGATAAGGAATTAGGGTTATTGAGTGACTTGTTTTTATTGACACATCTTCATGATAACACACTGAAAATTCTCCATGATCCCACTTGTCTTTGAATGAAAGAAAGGTACAGTAATCAGGAATCATTTTGCGAAACCCTTAAAAATAATAAAATGAAATGAAAGCCCACCTTCTGAGCTAATATACACCAGCAAGTAAGGCTTAAAAGATTGGCCGCCAAAGCTGTGTCACACTGTCAGAGACTAAGGTAATTCAACTTTGTACATTCCTAACTACTGACTATTAGAAATAGTTAAAAATCATGAAGATAAACCGGCTCTATTACTGTGTAGCTGTAATCAAACCAATTGTAATTCCATAAACTTAGCCAGGATTACAAGTCAAGATTTGCATGGAGGTTGAAACGAAAAAGGAAAAATTGCACGTAAGACTTCATGATTAAGATTTAGCACAACATAATCCAAGCTTATAGCCTTATCTCGTCACATAACTCAATCAAGAAGGCCATTCATTCCATAAGATGAAACAGTCTTCGATAATTCTAAAGAGCACTACGAATTCTAAAGCGGGTTCTAAGCAGCTATGGAATGAATTCACTGGCAAAGAAAGCATTTTTTTCCGTTAAGGTTAAGAATCCCATTATTGTGCACTTGCTACACTAAATCAAGAAGAGCTGCATAATTTCATAAATCATTTGAGATCGTGTGTTTGCGAGTGCTTCAAGTGTGCAATGTGCATAACCGCACTTGATGAAACGTATGAACTTCACCAACGAAAGTCAATGAAGGGCAGCTTACAGAGGCATTTTTTTTATCTGCAATCCAAAGCTACGTCAGCAAAATGCAAAAATAAATTAGATCCAAGAATAGGACTCCGGAGTCTGGTCACTATTTAGGAACAATATGGTAAAGCAGTCTTATTTATTCCTGCTTACTTTGGAGTGTATAAAATATGAAAAGAGTTAAATTATTTAAACAGTAAATGTATGTACTTTAAATTAAATTCATTTTAATAGTTCTTAACAGTCACATTCAAATTACTTAAAAGCAAGTCAAAAGTACACTCAAACTATTACTCTCAAACTCATGAAATGAAAAGCAATCCTGATAAAAACAATATCTAATAAAATTCAAACATAGAAAAAGTATTAAAAAAACTGTTAATCACTAAAAATTAATTATTATTAATTAATAACACTGCTTTTTGTATTGGTGCTAAAACTTTGCTTGACCATACTAACTCATAAATTGGATCTCTTGTCCTACAAGAAACTACAACAACCATTTCGTTTTAATTTAATGAATAAACCAAAAGCAATTCCTTATTTAGCTTGGTTTTCTACTTTCCATTACATCGTATCTTAACGCCGACTATTCTCCTGCCAGCTCGAGTTTACCCTTAAAAGAGCAAAATTGCAAGAAACACGTGTGTTCAAGGATTGAAGATAGGTTTCCTTGAACCCCACGGGGTATTTCTGTTCGACAAGAAAGGGAAGCGTTAAAAAATATTGCAATTCAGACTGGATAGCACATCTCTTTAAAGTATTACAGGGACTGCACGCGCTTCCCTTACTTAGCAGTCAGAGATATAACATGTACACAAAACACTTTTCTTTATTTTGGCTCGCGTAGGATTTTTTTAAAATTTTAATGTTCTAAAGGCTAAGGATTGGACCTTAGGTCACAGAAAATTTATTTAAAAATAAACGAATGCATATTTGAAAATCAAAAAGGTTCATAGAATCAGAGAGAGGAGGAAATACCCGTGGACTTGACATAGATCTGAGAGCTAGTCAAGCACGGCGAGAAGTGTCACTGGGACTCGGAAAAGTGATTTATTAGAGCTGATTTCATAAAGTCCCAGCGCATAAATCATATCATGACTTGTTTACAAATAGATAGGACCAACGGCCTCCAATAGTTTACCAGTTTTTAATCAGTAAGAAGCTTGTGATTATAAATTCCTTTAAAAAAATTAATCCAGCTTGGCCCCAATACCTACTTGGGAGACAGATTATGCAGTCAGGTAGCATGAAGTAGCCAGAAATGGAAGCCATATACTCGTGTATAAACTTAGCAATTTAATTATCCTAAAAAAACAGTTCATAATTGGTGAAACAAGTTACCGTGGGTTTTGTAGCGTTTAATGTTGACACTCCACTATCCAGTCGATTTAGAACTTTATCCAAACCCTTAAATCGACTAGTATCCGTTCTTCTACTTATTGAATGTGGCAGCAGTCCTGAATTTGCTGAATTGGCATTCCGAGCACAGACTCCATAGTTGATGATAACGAAATAAAATGTCAAAACTAAAGTAAACGATGAAAGCAGCGGTTCTGAGTTACGAATAGCCATTTGGAAGACGTTGACCTGAAATTTAAAAAATAAAACTATGAAGACTCTACGGTTCATGGGAGTCAGTCAGTTACATAGAAGTGGGAGACTGAAATCTCAGTCCGATCTCTCCATTGAAAATTCATCTTTTACAGACTGCATAGAGCTAAGCTCCTAACTGACGAAGGCATACATTTTATAGATTTATGAAGATAAATGATACATAAACTTCAAGTCTAGGACATGCACTACATACATATGGTGCTGAATCTAGCTTTGAATTAATGGGAAGTAATAACACGGTGTCCCTATCATCCAAGGACTGTGACCGAATTACCATATGCCGGGCTAGTATGGATTGAAGATTGAATGTTGTCTATAGGGCGATAACTCTTGTATGAATTATCTCAATTATCCTCTAAATAAAACTGACATAATAAAACAAATAATAGATTTTTAAACTCGTACCCTTTTCAAGTCCGTCAGCCTCAAATGTCTTGCTTGTAGTTGGAGAACCTTTACACGGGTTGAAGAAATATCGTGGGGTAGGCTTTTTAAACTATGGATAGACAGGCTGAACAACTACACAATTCACCACCACTTATACACCCTCAACGTTCAGTATGTACCTTATTTAAAACACCAAGATAATTTGCAAGCTTATGCTAACTGATCTCTTTGCACACTCTTCATTTAGGTCGTGTGAAGCCAGTCAATGTGATGTCGAATGATGTAGACGTGTGGTTTGGCTAAATAAATAAACAAGAGTAACTGGATGAGGTTCTTCAGTTCACAACTTGTACAAGTTTGGAGTATATCATCGCCGACATGGCTCTTAATTCTCATGTAATTTTCACCCAAGTGACAATTGTCTCAGGACACGCAGTTCGATATTGAGACTCCAGCCAGACGGTACAATTGCAATAACAAACCTATAAAGGCCGAGTGTAGTTCCACTTTGAGTCTTTTGCAAGTTATTGGCTGTCACTTGAGTATTGTTTATGTTCCAAGTTATGGTCAACTTGAGAGATTATGATGACATTAAAATTAGCTGTTCAAGAAAGATGAAAGGTTAAAAAAACACCAACAAGCTTGGAAATATTTCACTTGCATAGATAAAACTAATGTGTAATTAATTCAAAAAGTTTTCTGGTATGTTCCTGAATTTAATCACACCAGATAAGAGCCACAAATACCTCACAGACCTCGTTTTCAGACATGAACTGAAGAATCATAAATTTTTGTGATCCATGAACCCCACCAATATAATCCAATAACAAACGCCCACTGAAATTTATTTGGTTTGCAAATTTGCACTTCACTTCACTCCGTCCGGTACGGATTGATGAATTTTGACATCCGCCTTTTGCTTTGGCTCTCCTGTCCAAAACGCTAGCCTGCAAAATTAAAGTACATTTGAAATTAGCAACAAGACAAAATATTTCTTGTCAAACGGAAGTACTGGAGCCATGTATCGAACTTAGCAATTAGTTACAAAGACTTGGGATCTCGAATCTAAATCTCTGATCCACTTTACTGTCTGAACACTCTGAATCTCTGCCAAACTCAAAGAAAGAATGTCATAACATAATATCTCCAACCTGGATTTATTCACTAACATATCATACTAGGATTAACATGATTCGTTTACTATAATGTCTAGAGAGGAATATACCGCTAACCCATATCCCTGAGTCATAGTTGCGGTAACTCACCCTGGCATTAGAATTACACCATCTGAAAATCATTGTCATCAGCACCTTGTATTTGTCGAAATGAACCTGCTAAACCATATTTTATGCAATGTTTATGAATTCTAAGCGTACGCATTTCGTCGAGCAGAAAAAGCATGCAATGACAATTTTATTTGTCTTGGATAATAAATCATTATGATCATCAATTAATCAGTGTAGATTTTTCTCGGTATAAAAACTTATTGATTATTTATGGGAAGCAAAACTAGACTATCTTCTTTAACTAATGAACCCTAAGACCTTTCAATTGCCTCACCGTGTGATAATACAGTAACCCTTTCATCTATAAGCCGTGTAACATTTCCTTGAAATAATCATTTAGATAAGAAATTGAGAAAGCCAAATCCGACTATTTACGAATTACGGTTATTTTATGTCCTTCTGGAGCCGGAGGAAAGGTTGACGTTGAAACTTGATACTCCCTGGTGAGCCCATACTTGCTAATAAAATATTGAACAATGCAAGAACGCAAATGCTCAAAGCATGAACCTCCATGTGAAACGATTTTATTCTGTAGGGACTTGGACTGTGTAATAATTTTAGATCCTGCGTCTTCTTAGGTGTTTATCCTGATGAGATCGTGATTCCAATCCTTTTTCTCATAGCCTCATCGAATAAAACCTGATAGGGAAAATCTATCGCTTCATCATACAAGTTAGGTCTCTCGAGGCTCCATCCCAGATTTTTTTATTAAAGGAGACAAAGAAGCACGCGTAATGTTACATACTTTATAGCTTTTCCCTGACGCTTTATAAATCGTATTCTATGACATCGATGTCTACAGCATGATCGAGGTAATAAAATAATGAGCAACTACAACTGCTGAAATGACACATCTTATGAAAAACAAATCTGTATTTCATCCAATATCAGACTGGGATATAGTAAAATATTTCCAACGTTCAAGTATGACATTTCAGCACAACGTTTTACAACCCTTTTGCTACTACCAACTTATTTCTCAAATACACCGGGTAAAATCCCAATTGAATATGAAGAGGATAAAATCAAAAGTATTACATGATGTAGTAATATTTGCTAGTTACAAGCATAAAAAGAAATGACATTTTTTATGAATTTATTTCGATACAATTGAGAATAGAATTAAACTTTCAATGGTGCATTTGAAATAGAAAATGTGAATGTGAAAATTGGTTCGGAATGACTGACTCATGAAAAATAATAAGTATACACTACCAGCTATCAAAAAAGAGCCTGAAGGCAAACTAAGGAACTTCTGTGGTTGCACTTGAACAGTAGCTTTAAGGGGATAATAATTAGTATTGGAATGAAAGTGAAACTCGACCTTCAACGTGGTTTCCGTTCTGTATTACACTTGTAATCTTCAATCTTACTGGCCAGAAACAAAACATGTCCATGGGTGTTTATAATAGCATATATGTATAACCCCGCAAGAGTTCCTACTCATCTCTCAAATAATCTTCTAGAAAATAAATCTGGAACGAGAAAAGTAGTTTGTGGCATAAATGAAGTGAACAAGTAAGTTCAAAAATCTGTTTGTATCTTCACTCCCAGCTTTATGCATTCAGGTATATAACTCCTGCCTGGTTTTCATCCACACCAATCTCCTAGATTTCAGAAAAAATCTACTATCAAGTTGTACAAGCAAAAAATAGTTCTGAATAACTTCGTTAAACTATCATAGTCATCTCATCTATACATGTTTTATTTGTCTTGGTATGCACAAGTACAAGTCGAGTATTTCGGATATCCAAGATCCAACTTGACTGGGTGACTGACAGACAGACAGTCAGTCCGTCAGAACACACTCCACCAGAACGCACTCTCTACAATTTTTCCATCGTCTCTCACATTAAGTCATTTCGTACTTTTTCGATACTTTGTAAACACAACTTACAGTGGAAGCCCTGAATCTAGAATCCCTCAACTTGAAGATGAAAATCCTAATTTTTTTCACCCTGCCTGACACAATCATAAAAACATCCAATGGACACTCTGAGATTCCATCACATTTGACAATAATTGGATCATTCTACAAAGGGAAAAATTGAAGATCATTTGTGTTGTCTTCCAATGCACACAAATTGCATTCATATTCAATACTATACAATCATTACAATCGTAGAAAAGCACAATTCACACTTCTATCCCAACTTGAAAAAAAATCTGTTAAGAGCCATGATTTAGCCCGACAATATCTAAGGACAAGCCTGAAGAGTATGTATCTGTTAAAATAACATTCGAGGATGAGAGACCCAAGTTATTCATCTCGTCAGTGACTTTGGCACATCTCCACTCATTCAACATTCCCCATTCTAAGTAAAAGTAATCCATCCGATTTAACCACACCTAATGGATATTCGGATGCAGTGTAGAAGATTCTATCCGCACAATTACTCTTAAGCAAACTAGATTCAAAAATACATATACAACCATCCCATTTCTTACCCTCACGTCTATCCAGCTGTATCCACAAGCTTAGAATATTTTTGTCACTTTCTGAATTCCATGTGCATCCAAATGTTGTGGAGATTTGGATGAAAAACTTTTTGTTTTCCTTGCATGGGATTTTTTCAACCCCTGTGGCGAATACAGTAAACAAAGATGACTTCTGATTTGTGTAGAACACTTATCACAACAAACTTCTCACTTTCACTATAAAATTGTCAGCGCGGGTGAAAGTATGAAGTATTACTGCAGACTCGTTGTTGGCAATATCAGGTAGTGTCGATTCTGACTCACAAGTTTTTCTTAACTGGAAAAAATCTCATCTCCTTTGCTCGCAGTGCATTTACAAATTGACTCGAGATCGAGTAATAGTAGGAATTAGAAGCTTGAGAGTATGGAGTTGAGTAAGCACAAGGGGTTAGAGAAGTCAAGTCTAGTTTTTCATTCCATTCACTTACACAAAACGGTTCGCATGAGTTGTTCAGGGGAAAGGTTCTATTTATTGTTTATGCGATTATTCCTGACAAGTGTTGCCAAAATACTCACTGTTGAACCACAAAAAAACTCTGAACGATCCGTTTCTCTAGAGATTCACCTCCAAGAGAGTAAGATTTTATTCTTTTGACAGCTGATGAATTGGCCTGGCTCTGTAAAATTTCAGGAATCCGGCAACATTTACATCTCTTGCACTTATGACAATTACTATGACTTTGACTTGGGTGGATAAATAGTTAAAATTTCCAAATACAAACAAGCAGAGAGTACTGTAGAAGTAGCAAAGCCATAAGAGCTAGGATTTAACGAGTCCGGAAATCTTTGGGGTGAGCTATTAAAATCTTATGAACAAGACATGAAATGTGGAGGATGTTGCAATAAAATATTCATATTCACCATATTTTAGGAAAGTCGTTCTAAACCTGGGAGTTAATTTTTTACTTGCTCACAGAAAAATATAGATATCTCAAGTGATGTATACATTACACTGTCGGATATGAAAGGATATAAAAACAACCCACTTATAAATTTCTATAAGAATGTCAAAAAAGACAATAAAATCCTTCCGCCCGATTCATAGAAGGAGAGAAAGCAAGAAAGGAACTCTGAGAGAAGATAAGTCCTAGAATAACAATGCTTGCAAGTACCAGCAATAACAATGATAGCCCACGATGAGGATGTGCGAAAAATGTCTGTAAGTGTAAATGTGAGGAGACGTCTAAAAATAGGATAGCACTTACTTACATTGTATTACAGCATTCCAAATTGCTGACATAACTTTCTGCAAAATTGCAGTCGGATTCCCACGGCCAGTCGCACACAATGGACTATGAGAAGATTCAAAACCAGCCGGAGTAAACTGTAAAAGTTGACGGGTTGTGGGAATTGAATCTGAATTTTTGGGCTTGTTGACACAATGGCTTGCTTATTACTGAATCAGGGGGCTACACTTACCACTTACTTCTATTTGAGAATCTTTTCAATTTTTCTTACACAGCAGAATCATGTACTCTCAACTCTGTGGGAGAAGCTAAGCACGGCACGAATATCACCTCTCACTCCGATGGTCAACGAATGAATGAATGAAGCCCAAGCTTTAGTTTTCAGTATGAGAGGCATGAGAGATCATCCAAGGGTTTTTTAGCTCACCCAAGAACTCCTGCTCTTTATCCTAAACCAAATCTCGGCAGACACAACACACACCAAAACATACACATTCACCCATACACTTACAATCAAAAACTTATCTTCGTTTCACTTTTTGATCTACAAATTTAAACGCATGGAACTGACAGTTTCCTCCAACCTAGAGCATCACTCTTTTGAATGCTCAGTACGATTTTGAGGTATCTGGTAAGTATAGGAGCATTTTTCTCTCAAAATCGCAAGGAAAAAAGTTAAACATACAATTAGTACTTCAACTCGTTCAAAAACATTGCCACTATTTTGATGGATGGTAAATTACATGAGGTCTGTAGTAAAATCATTTTTTTAATTGCTGGACAAGTTTGATAGTAAATGCCAATTAAAATGTGTATACATTCCCAGATTAAATCTAATATTTTCATAAAAACTAGACAGGAATGCTTTTTTCGCTTAAAATATAGAATCCGGAAGTTTATTATGCTTTAATCTGAAATAAGGATGAAATTTCAGGTCAAGTAATTAATTGGATATAATATAAGTATGTATAAATTGATTAAATTAAACTAAACCTGAAAACGTTATGATTACTTAAGCCAGTCTCGAAGACAACAAAGAACGTGTACCAAGTTAGTTTGAAGTGGGGCAGGATTTTAGGTGCGGAACCCAATATGATGAGTCTAAATAAGATCTCTGCAAAGTATATGCAACTAAAACTACTACCTTAGCTGATGAGGGTAAGTTCATTTGAAGCACGTGGATCATTTACTTGCATTTAGCTCAAAATGAGAATCCATTCATTCAATATTTATCGTCCTTACTACTCAGGCTTTTACAGAATGACCGGTCTCTTCGGTTGAAGTGAGTGTGAGTTGCAAGAACGTGACTGTTTGTGTTGACCCAACTTCATAAGAATTCTAGTTAATGCTCATATTCTTTTTATTAAGGTTGGAGGAGGACAGTCGACTAAGAGATCAGTATGCACGGCACTTCATAATCTATGTTCACAATGCATTTTCAATTTCCATACCAGTCACCAATACAAATCCATATGGTTCTCTTCATTTTATTCTCTCATTTTGCCTGACATATGCACAACCTTTTTATCACTCTTTGGCCAGGTAGTGGCAGATAGGTTGGAGTAGGATAGTTTAGGAGAATTTCAATTAAAATCTACGTCATATATTGGAATTAATATGAATACTGAAGGTTTGCAGCGTTTAGTTATTAAAACCTGATTACCTTCATTTTTTAAATTCAATTTATAGATGCCATTATGGCTGTAGTTTTTGTTTCTGGTTTGGAATCTTTTAGCTTATTATTACCAGAAAGGGCTGAGACGCTGAAAAAGTTAGCCACTATTCCAAAATTTTGGACATTTTTAATTTTAAAAACAATCCGTGCTTATTGTATTAACACTTTTAAGGAAAAACGACAACATTTACATATTAATACTGGGTTAACTTTCAACTTGAAACTAATATGAACGAGGATTGTATAGATGATAATTTATTTGTAAGACGAACTTGTTAATACTTTGGTTTCGATATTCAGAATATCGGATAGGCGGGCAGTGAAGTGTATAGGCCACACTGAATTTCCAAAACAAACGCCAGGACACATGGAAAGCATTAACGTTCTAGTTTCAGTAAAATGCGAATTGAGTTCTCATTCAGAGCCTAGTTAGTTATTGACAGCGTGCGTGTTATGGGATTTGGCATGATGCGAGTCTAAATTGCAAACGCTAATCTCTAGTCTCTCTGCCTGCCCGACACATTTATTTACACACTCAATACTCATCTTATGGTTCCAAAATATATTGACTTTCAAACACAAACACACACGCCGATCCAGATCTGAAGAAGCCAAAGATTATTTGTATGAATTACAGTTCCCTTTGTTTTTTAGCTTTCCAGTCATTCTCTGTAATATTTTCCAGTGCGTACATGCGTGAAGGTACGGAAACTTTGACTCTTGTGACCTACATGAAGTTTTAAGATTACCATAAAACGGATTCATTACGTCCACATGGCATGAATTATATAATGTTGGCAACTCGGAGAAAACTTTCCGGCTTTATATTGTATGCTTAGATGATTTTACGAGCTTCTTGATTTTGGTTAGCCTGTCAAGAACTTCCTGTTCCTACTGGACTATTTCCCAGAAACAAGGTCGGGTAGATTAAAAAATAAATTTTGTAGAAATCACTTTTCAAGTTCTCAACGAAGCCAGAGTCAAATAATATGAGGACTTGGCATTCCAAATTTCTTGGAGATCCCATAAATATTATCTCTGTTTCGACTGTTTCCTTCGCATTATAAATTTGCTGGACTCCATAAATATTTAAGCATCATACCGTACATTCTTAATCTTTCCAATATCGTCAAATATTGTGAAACTTTAAGTAGAAAGCTCACAATCACATTTGATTCGTATTAGGGAATTAAATTTGAAAAATCTAATTTCTTACTTTGATCTGACGATGGACTCCAGCGAAGATAATATAACTTTTTCTGTTTCTAAAATTTTTCTACGTCCGTACAAGTAGCACAAATTAAATATTTTATTGCTATTTTTATTCCCAGTAACTTTTCTCTACTTTTTTTAGCATTTAACTGCTAATACAATAATACGATAAATACTCATTGGTTTGTGTAGAACTATATTAATTTAAACAATTTATTCAATAATTAAGCTCTAGATATTTATTTAGCTGTTTGAAACTGTTCTGTAATATACAATCTTTAACAGTCATTGTATAGATTACACCATAGTAAATTTTTAATCATATTATGCCCTTACACAATATTCTTAACAAATAATTTCCCTATTTTGAAAGAATTAGATTCAGAATCAGAAGAGGCTTTACCACGATTTTCTGTTTTACAATCTTGTCTCTAATTTCGATTCTAAACAAGGTCAAAGAAAAACATCAAGATAATTAAATAATTAAAGCTATTCCATCCAAAATTTGGAATCAATTAATGCCAACGCATCTTTGGTATATGAAATCAATTCATTCAACATGTGTCCCAAAAAACTGCAATAGAGAAAGTGAATGCACCCCACATTCATGTCATGCAAAATTATTTGATTAGATCAACAGAATTAGCAGACCGGCAAAGAACATGGAGGTAAGG
Source organism: Agrenia bidenticulata (assembly GCA_034694785.1). Classification (NCBI taxonomy): domain Eukaryota; kingdom Metazoa; phylum Arthropoda; class Collembola; order Entomobryomorpha; family Isotomidae; genus Agrenia; species Agrenia bidenticulata. The sequence goes on along the minus strand of JAQFYM010000206.1, from coordinate 58,264 downwards.
CAGAAAATAGATGCAGAAGTCAGACTCGAACCATTGATTTCAGAGTTAATGTCGTGATCACAATCCTCATCATGGACATGATCATCATCTTTATCAAGCTCGGAGGAGTTGCTCGAAGGATTGATTTCCAGGGGAAATGGAAGATCTATGTAACATCGGCTCTCACCAACCTGTGTAATTAAATTTAGAATACTTTGTACGTCCACAGAGTCATTTTTGGCTGACCAAATCGTCACTGTAGATTTAAGTCCAGTCTTAGAAATGAGTTTCATGATTTGATCAACAGATTGAACAGCAATTCCAGCACGGATTGGAAAAGTAATTTCCGTACTACTTCCATCAATTTCAGCGTCCTTCAAGACTTTCAACATATTATTGATGTCGTCTTTTGAATAACTACCTTCCTTGACTGACTCGAATTTCCCGTGAGATCCTGTAAAACACAAGAAAGTGTCATGGGTTGAATTGTTTTATTAATTTAATTTTGCTGCTACGAGTTAGTGATTGATTACCTGTGGAATCATCGCTACCAAAGCGAGTCGTCCATCCAATTGAAAGTACTGCCCCTGGGACGTATTTTTTAAACTGTTCAATGAACTCCTCGGGATTCAAAGGCCTCTTCGTAGCTTTGACGGGCCCTTTCAAAACGTCGGCATTGATCCAGACAGGAAACTGCACCTGATTTTTCTTCGCTTTCAAAGCCTTCATTACTGGAACAACGGCTAACATGTCTTTGAAATCCAACTTGATTCCTTTTCTTTTCTTTTGATCGGCAGTAGCCCTTATTACATCGTCTAAAAACTGTTCAAAGCTCAGATCTGAACTATCGTTTTGTCCGTGAGCCATGATAGGAATCTCATCCCCAGAACCGGGCATCTTTCCCATTAGAATATCAGCTTCCAACATCATAATTGAACCTTGGTGAAATCCAAATTTGCATACAATTCAGCACCGATCTTTAATTTAACCGATAATGTAATGATCAAAAGCGAAAACATGTTTTTTATTTTTACCTTCCAACGCTTCCTGCAGTTTAGCTTGACTATTTACTGCATGCGCCCATGTAACCTTTCCCAAGTCTGAATCTAACTCAGGAAAATACTCTTTCAGCGGTATTATTTTATTCATCTTCTTGGCTGAACCGGAAGTCACGACAAAAATAAGTGATATCACGCACAAATCTATACATAAAACAAAGAAACATTAAACAAATACACAAGGTTCAAAATTTGCTAATTAAGAAGCAAGTTTCAGAATTCAATCCCACTGAAACAATTTATTCTATAAACGGGTTGTAAAAATTACCCTGGTGATCATATATATTTTAAGTTTAGAAAAGTTTGGATTCATTCAACATGTTGAAAAAATATAATGAACTTACAATGAAAAAGGGGTCGAAAGTCTAAGTATGCCATCTTGAACGACAGTTTATAGCAAATAACAGTAGAAATTCTTCAACAAATCCAGACCCGAACGTCTTAGTGTATTCTGTCTAGCAAGGTAAGCTGAAGAATATTGTGCTGAAAAGTAGCGATAGACAGCTAAAAATATGTTGTCCCTGCTAGAAGAATAATTTATGAGTGTCAGAAACCCAATGATGAACGAAAGAAATACCATAAAAAGACATAAAAGCGGCCTGAAAAACGCCCATTTTTAAATCAAGGATTTTTTTATCGGTAAGAAGTAATTAAATTTACTAATCAGCTTGGCTGCTCACAAACAAATCGGGAACATGTAACTTTGAACTTACAGACAGTTGACTTCGAGATATCTGCAGCTTATCTCATGCTAGACTGGTTGATCAGAATGACGCCAATAGATTTCTGAAATTTACAAAGACCTGCATATTAATTAGCTCGAGCTACCCTTGCCGCTACTCATCCACAATGCATTTCATCGTCTCCAATTAAGACATCTTGATTTTCTTGAACCAAATAATAAGACCCCTACTGCTACAGCCTTAACATCGACCAAGCTAGGAAGCCGTAAAGGAATTTCATTATACTTTCTGCTCAAAAATGAGGTTTAAACGTTTAAGGTCAATCTTCTTCAATTATGCTTTTATAAATCAAACAGAGAATTTAATACATATTATCGTTATCATATTATTTGCTGTACTTCTAAGATACGCAGAATGTGTATAAACGTTTTGCTTTGTCTCCAATGAGTGATGAGAAAGCATGATTAGTCATTAATTAGCACTATTCCATACGATAATGGTAATCATCATATTGGTGAAGTACTAATAGTACCATTAATTTTTTTTTACGGGGAATTTACTACAATCACAATTTAGTGGAGTATTCAAATCATGTTTAGTCGCTTTCGACATCGGCTTTCTCAATATCTTGTTACGAATTTAAGCACGAAGAAAGATGGGGGAGGAAATGAAATATTTTCTGTGCCAACAACGGATAATTTGTATTTTCACGTTTACATTTCTCAGCATTATATAAAATCAATATGATTTATACAGTTGTAAAAGGTGATGTCATAATGGGGATCAATTGTTTTTCAATTCAATAACTAAACTTTAAATGTAACTTTAAGTTTCAACAATCGCTCTAGTGTTTGCCCAGTTGAGTTGTTTTGCGTTTACAAATAACTTTAAGATCCAGTAAATGCAATTACGTCCATTCCAAAGGCAATCAATCTCAAACCAGCTATCCTGTAACCTTGAGACTCATCTGGATTCTCAGAAACGGTTGGATAATGGATTGTACCTCATCATGAGACGTAAAAACCTATGCATTGATAAATCCGTTTTCGAAAAGACAATCAAGAAATTTAACAAACCTGAATATTGACAGAAGGTTTTTTGTATCTTACTTTAGTAATAGACTTTGGACTTAGCATTCGGTTGTTTTTTTTGGAATTTGTTATCTAAGTTCAATAAATAATCCAGTGTTGAATTATGCATGAATGATGTTCTTATCATTGAGATTGTTTAACTCCAAACTGTTCAATGATCGATTTTTGTGTGAATAATGAAAATCAATGGGATTATTTAGAACCAATATCGACCAATTGGTTCATCAATTTTGATAAGGATGAAGTTAGTATTACGATCACAGCAAACAACAAAAGAAGGAATTTTTAAGGATATGATGTTAGTGAAGCATTATCATTCTCTCGCCCTTCCTTGCCCTATTTTAGGCTCTGGAAACGTGTATTTAAAAACATGTTACGATTACGTTTAAAGTTATTAGAAATTTTTACGGTTTAAAGTAAACCTCTCAGCTACTAATATATTTTATATCAAATTTTCTCACATGGCATATAAAGTTTTACGTATTTCTACTTCAGCTCCATTGTTCAATTGATCAATCAGCCTACAATAACGAAGATAGATTAATTAGCTAAGATATTTATACAAGATTCAAATATGAGTGAGAGTTCAGAGATCAAAAATAAAGGAGAGCCGGAAAAGTCTTCGGGATCAGGAAAATGTCTGCAAATTAACAAAGCGACACTTCCTCTGAAAATAATTCTGTTTCTATTTAGTGGAGGTAAGTACAATCAAATAGATCTTACTAAAACTGTTAATACTAAACAGCACCACTTTTAATTTTTCATGGAAGGGTGGTTGTATCGAAAACATTGACGGAATTTTTTTAGGCAACTCAACCTAGTAACTCGATCATACATCAATAATTTTTTACTACGAAATTTGATATGTATTAACGGTATCAAGTCTACGAATGAAAACTTATTTGACATCTGATATCACTTGTAAAAATATTGAAAATAATTTCAGCGATGGCAGCAATCCTTCCTTACTTGACCCTCCATATGCAAGAAATTGGAATAACGATCCAGGAAACTGCAATTATTTATGCAGTTCTCCCCTTCACCACATTTATGGGCCCGCCACTGATGGGTAAACGAGCAATGTTGAGAAGTTTCTAAATCAAGGGCTAAATTTTTTAGTTACTATATTTTCACTCTAAAGAATTCTTATAATTTTAGGATTTTTAGCGGACAAGTTCGGCCAATACAAGCCGGTCCTAATACTGGCAACTATAGGAAGCGGAGCTTTTCACACTTCGCTCTTGGCAGTTCCGACCTTCAAAGATACCTCAATCAATGCCGCGGTCATGTTTAGTTACTCAATATCCTCCAATGAAGCTTTGATTTTCCCATCCAGTCCAAAAACCTGTGAGGCTTTCATTACTGTGTTCTCAGAGTCAACAACTTTAAATGCCCAGATCTCATCCTGCAAAGTATCCCTGCCAGAGTTTAATGCTGAGCATGAGGTGGACAATTCCTGCCAGATTTATTCGTTACCAAATGAGTTGAGCCGAATCAATTGCACGCCTGTAGGCACTGAACGAATATTTCTACGAAGAAGTGTGGAAAGTGCAGATCTAAAGATTGAGAAAATTTCTAAAGGCGACTGCTCCATAAGCGTTGAAATACCCAGAGGAACAGATTTCATTGGTGAACGTGAAATAATGTGTGAGACCAACTTGGTGTTTCCATCAGGAGAAAGGCTATTTCAAGGAAGCAACGCTGTAACTTTTTGGGTATACTTCTTGCTAAGAATCTTAGCGACCATGTTTATGAGTTCCTGTTTTTCCCTCCTGGATGCCACTACCTTGGCAATCATTAATAAAACTGGGAATGCCGAGTACGGAAAAGAACGAATTTGGTCCGTTGTGGGATTTGGAACTATTTCACCTATCGCTGGGCTTCTGGTCGACCAAGTTTCCCAAAGCAAAGGATACACAGATTACTCGGCGGCTTTTTATGTATCCGATGTTCTTTTATGTCTTACGATCGGGGTGTTTTTCATAATGGACCTGGAAGTAGAGAAGCCGGAGAAAGGCATGATGAAGTTAGTCCACATCTTGAAACGTTCATCCTTTAGAAAACATATACGTGCAATCTTCACACTAGTTTTTTTGTTTCTTTTTTTTAAATAGAAATGTGCAGAAATTATTCAAGTATCCTGAAGTAATGGTTTTTCTCATTATGATATTCCTGCTCGGAACGCTTTGGGGATTTGTGGAGTCTTATCTTTTCATATTTTTGAAAGAACTTGATGCTCCCAATTATTTGTTGGGTAAGTGAATTTTGAAGAAGTAGTCTAACATAATAACGGACACACAACATGTTGTTGTTAGTAACATGACATAGTTAATTCCAATGCTTCTCACAAGATTAAGGGACAATGTTTGGTTTGCAGATAATTATAGAAATAATTTCTACAATTTATTTATACTACGGAATTAGGCTTCGGGACGTGTCTCAAACGTTCCTCGTTTCTAATTCTCTTGTTCACATGATTGAATTCTATAATTGATTTTTTTATACTAACTATGACCCTTTGCTAGGTTTGACGCTTTCTGTTGGGGCCATTGCCGGGATTCCCTTTTCCTACGGGTCTGAAAGAATTTTCAACCGATTTGGACGTGTAAACATCATAATACTGGCCTTCCTCACCTACTTTGTTCGATTTTTTGGATATTCTTACATCACGTAAGAAGTAAAATAAGCTCTTTTAAATGCTACGGTCCATAGGGTATATTTTCATTTCTGGTACCTTTAGTTAAAAATCATAAAACTTGGTAATGTTAAAGTTGATTGAAGATTTCTTAAATTCAAATCAAGATTTTGAACGTTAAGCATTTATTTTCATGAAACCAACTAGTTCAAAACGGTTAACGTTGATTTGATTTTCCTAGATCCCCGTTTTGGTGCTTCCCATTTGAAGCGATGGAAGCTTTCACTTACCACACTATGTGGATTGCTGCCGCTACTTATTGCAGTGAACTAGCTCCCAAAGGGATGCTAGCGACTCTAATGGGAGTAATGGGATCACTTCATTACGGTCTAGGTGACACTTTTAAATATGCGTTGGAATATAATAATCTGAATATAATGAATGTATGTAAATTATTGCATGGGTTGTGAAAATAGGTAAAGGTAATGGAGCTTTCATTGGAGGCTACATGATCGGAGAAATTCAAACTCGACTAAGTTTCCGATACTTAGGAATTGCAGCAGGAGTTTTTGGAGTATTTTTTTACCTCCTGCATTTTTTCTGGTTAGATACCATCATTCACAATCGGATTGATAAAACTAAAGGTTGGAATTTTAAAAAAATGGTTGACATTATAATCTGTCTATGCAATATTTTCAAATGGGTACCACCATTGGAGATATTTAATATCATTTATGTAATAATATATTCCCCACAGGTTCAGTTTCCAGTTCAAAAGAGGAGGAAGAGGAATTAAAACCGATCGACAGCCCCACAACAGAAGCAAAAAAAATTAGCACTAATGGCTTTTTAAAAACAGACGACTCTGTGAAAATTGTGCTACCCTAAATTACGTCATTTAACCTAAAGAATACCATGATTGTGCAAAAGTATATGCTTACGATTGCATAATATTTTTCGAATTAATAAATAAACGTTCTTATCCCTCATAGAGAGATTTTTTATTTGAAATGCTACAAAAGGGAAAAATAACTAACCATAGCAAGAACTAATTACGATCACAGCTTTTTGGTATTACTATTATTGAACATGCTATTCAATCTATAATTAGATTAACGTAACCTTGGTATTTTTTCCAGTAAATAATAAAAAAAAATATATGCATGACTTTTAAGTCCTCTAAAATGCTTCGTCGCTCATTGGATCATTATAGACTTTGAGATGTTCAGGCTCTCTACAAAGGTAAAGCACCAAGCACCATGATTAAATCTTGGAATTTCCCAAACTTATATTTACTTAACAAAGTGAACTCTAATTTAATTCATTTTTTAAATGATCTTTAACAAAGTGAATATCAAGTAATATTATGCGCAGCACAAATGTGTTCCACTTTTTCTCTTTTCGAATATTTAAAAAGTAAATGAACTAAAAAAAAGTATCCCGGAAATGCAGCGATCACGCATTTTATTAATTTATTGTAGTTCAGTGTCAATGGAGTTTCCGATTGACCTCCCTCTTCCTCAACTCTAACAAGTCAAATGAGTATTAAGTTTTAAATTTATCATTTACAGAGTTATCAACCCCAAGTAATAAATGAGCTTATCGGGATTTACGAGTATGTATTTCAAGTCAGAGACAAGCCCTATTAAATAATAATGAATTAATTAATTCAAAGTCGCAAATTGAACTTTCTGTTAGTTTTTTAAGGCATCCAAACTAAAATACGTTATCCGGATTTAAAATTGGTTCAGTGCGTTTAAATTCGAATTTATAAGGAGTACAAAAAAAACTGTTTAAAAACTCACCTTGCAACTTTAAGTTGATTTATTCTACCCCCTTTCTCCTTTTTATTTACACTCAAATAGTAAGAGAAATGATAGGATTTAAAATACAATTAATACAAAGAAATAATTGGTAAAAACATGTATAGAAAAATTATTTTTTGAAACTTTGTTATTGTTGTGACTTAAGAAAAGCATACACAAATTACCAAAAGCAAGATCAGGCCAGGCATTACATTATCGATACCGAGTTTTAAAAGGAAACTACATGCCCCTTCACCAACAGAACTCTTTTGGCAAGTAACTAGATTCTGGATTGATTTTCAAATTTTGGCAAGTTAATTTCCAAGATTTTACTTGTACTTACTACATCACTCTTGGAAAAAACCGGCATAAATCCACTAATCGAATTTAACAATGCAGCAATCAGAGGAAAAACCGCGGGAAACAACAATTGGCTGAAAATAATGAACAAAGAAAGGGGGCTTATCTAATTATTAAGTGGTAAGTGGGTAAAAGGTTGTATGTTATTATGATAGATTGAACATTACATAACAGCCTAATTCCAGATAGACCAACACTGTTTAAAAGAAAGGAGCGATATTTGAGATTGTCTTATGTGGGAATTGGGAATAGTGAGTAGGGAATTCCTCAGCTGTGCTCTAGAGTAACTCAGGAGATTCGAGAAACACTGAAGATTAGTGAAGATGACACTTTACTTGCCCTTTCACACCTTCAACTTGTAATGTGACTTGATATGGGATTGTATTTCATTTCATTTTAATCACTCCCTTACTACTAATCCACATTCTGCACCGCTCTCTACATGGAGAGATGAATTTTGGAAAATAGTCAAAATAATGCGTAGTGAATGAGAAATCCTGAACTCCCTCACTTTCTGTCTCTCACCTCTGCAGTCTATTGTTTAGTAAAAAAAAGTGTGGTGTGAAATTTAAAATCTCAGAAACTAGTTGAATATACAAGATTTTGTGTGAGAAAAATATTAAGTCCTTGTGGTGGACCCCTCTTTTTAGAGCGCAACCAGTTTAGTTTCAAGTTTAAAAAAAAGTCAGTCCAACTTGTGAGACTTGAGTTTGATGAGGAGTTGGAGATTGTTATCATCTTTACTCTCATCCCTTTCTGCTCTGTGGGTGGGGTATGTGTTTTTGTTTTTTTAAACATGGTTAAATATTATTGTAGAGAGGTGTGACTCATTTTTGGTCAAATGTTTTCGCTCCTGAGTCTGCATGTGTAAGGAGGAGGTCTGTCTCATTTCTCATTTCGTACACTCTCAATCAATCTCTGCTTATTAACCTGGTCTGTAGTTGGTCCAAGAACTGAAACTATTAAATAGTAGCATTAGAAGAATTACATATACTTTGTGTTTTGTGGCGATTGGGGACTTGAAGTTAATTTCATATCTTCACTCACGTATTATCCCGGAGAGAATCGTGGATTGGAATTTAATCCCTTTTCATTTCTTTATTGACATCTTGGGGGATATTTGTTTGAAATAGTTGACTGATAAATCAAGTTTTAGGAAAGTGTTTGGGTTGAGACTTGGGAGCTAATATGAGCTATGATGTGAAATTTAAATTGTGATATTAAAATTTATATTCCCAAAGAATTGATTCGAGTGGATATTGAAATCTAAACTATCTAAGTTTGCAGACGCGAATCAACGCAGGTCACAGGTCAGAGGTGGGAGAGTTTCATAGTTTAAGAAAAGGATTTCGTAGAAATTGGTACGTATCAATATTGTTGTTCATAGTTTTCATTCATAATTTCATTGGTAACACATGCCAAATGCCAAATTATCATTATCTTTTTTAAGCCTGTCTTAGTCATGGTCAGATGATGATGGCATTGGTTAATTTATTGGGCATTCATTCAACCTCTACATTTCTTATTTTTAAAACGCCTACCTATTCATGTGTCATAGTTATAGTATCATACATGATGTGATGACACACTTTGAACTCCTCTCAAGGGGAAATATTAATTCCATTATCGTCTTGGCTTGCAGTTTTAGAATTGCCACTGCCGTCCACCACTGGGCAAAAAACACCTTAGCAAACGAACAGGTTTTAAAAGGATTTGAAATGAGTAGCTCATGAATTGAAAACTTGATCGAATTTTAAGTACAATACAAACGTCATAATAGAATGATGTGTTATTGTGAACTTACCTGTTCATCAATCCAACAAAGGATAACATTTGCACAGTACCAATTCTTCTGTAAATCTGTCACCAGTAATTGAAAATTGGTAGCACGATGTTTTTTTATGAATCGGACAATTTTTTATATGGGATTAATAGTTAAATCAATGAGTTCAGTATGTAGTTGTAATATTAGAGTTTTAAAGTAAATTCTGAATTTAGAGCGATGACCGATTTTAGTTAGTAAATAGCTCACAAGATTTTATTTATTTTAGGAATTCGGAGTTAAAGATTCACCTAGAAACTAGAGTTGTTGAAGAGAACAGTCAACAGTAGAATGAATGAATTCGTATGATGTCATACAATACTTAGATTACACAGTAAACATAATTTTTAACTTGTTTGGAATTGGACAACGCCTGGATTAAAAATGAATCTTGATAGAAAGTGTTTTTTCTTCTTTTCATTCAAATAAGCTAATTTCAGTTTTTTTCACAGTCGTTTTTCTATCTTCCTAAGTTGACCTACTAAAACTGAATTTAACGTACCGTACCCCCGATAATCTGACCACTATCTTCCAATTTGATTATTCAGAGCTAAGTATGCAGTTTATTACTGAAAAAGCAGTTCAATTTACTGTGATTTGTGTGTTCATGTTGCTTTTGCGGCTATACTGTAGTACTTATGCATGAATTACAAATATTAAAGTTTAAAATGATTTTGAATAATTTAAAAATTCAAAATTTTAATACATAAATGTTTTTTAGGTTTCCCTATTGCATTTTTATTGATATGGGATTGTAGAATATATCCATGAATTGATCACTGGCCGTCACTTCACTTCCATCTTAAAAAACGTTCCTGCATATAAATGCAAGGATTCGTATAATAATTTTACAAGTTATTTTAAAACGTTCTTGCAAGATAGTACAAAATATGAAAGAATAAAAAAGACCCCCGTGATTAGTCAGTCTAACGACTAACGACACTCTACAGTGAGATTAGTGAGAAGTGTGTAAACTCCTTGAATCAGTTCCTCATGTTGTATGGTGCTTCAAAAGTTTTAAATCCTAACCCAATCAAACCGTACAACTAGTATATACTAACACTACGAAGCTCTATCTCTCTCGCCTCTAACGACTCAAAATATCTTGTTTTATAGTAGCACATTTATTGAGGGTTAAAAAATAAATTCTGAACTTCTCTTAATGTGGAATTGAATTAGTAATTGAAACTGAGCAATGAATATATTACACGATTGTTTTTCTTCCTAAACTTGAGAGATTTCGGTTGAGGAGATCCGTTTCTGTCGTCTAACAATGGTAAAATGCCCACATGATTGGCTCAAAAGCGTCAACCCACCTCATTCTATGACAAATGTATATCTTCTCTAAAATATCGGTGGGATAAATATGTAGGTATTGGGGAAAGCTACGCTGAAAAATAAAATTATATGCACACATCTCTAGTTGCCCATAGTCAATAGTTTCACTCACGCAAAGACTCAATAAACAACCCTCGTAAAAGCTAAAGCTAAACTTGAGTTTAAAAAAACACCATTACACAATAAACTAAAATTAATACCTTTGGTTTTTTCTAAATTATTGAAGATTTACGCATATTTTTGAAAGTTCTCTCAGTTATCTGAGAGTCAGATTATTATTTTTGTTTTTGTATACTTGTTCTTGAGAATATCTTAATCTGAGAAAACAGGAGTATGACAAGCTAATAGGAAAGTTCCAGTAATTCAGTCTAAACTGCACACAAAGCTTTTTAAAGGTGCTGAAAAGGCCAAAATCTCATTGTCATTGGGTGGCCTTCGTCCACCCGACTGGCATGTTTCTTATTGACCTGACTGAAAGAGAAATCCTAGCTGTAGTAGCCTAAAAAATATTTAATTCCGCCTGCACAGATAGGGTAGCATGTACTTAGTTAATTAGATTTACAAATATAATGCATGAGTCTCTAGGTTGGCTTCAATCAATATGATGGCTAATTCACATTCACACTGTCAACTATGGAACGTTTCGCAACCAGTGAGTCTCAATCACGTCCCATGATTTTATTTCTGTTTCATTTTTGAGCAGGGACTTGGACAGATAAGTAAAGCATGTGTAACATACAAATACCCTACTGTTTGGCTATTTGCACAATAATTAATCTAACTGCGTTGAACAGAACAGACTTACCATTTACTTACCAATATTTATTCAAGTATATAAGACTTTCCATGAGACCTCATTCCTCTTCTTACTCTATAGAGAGAGAGAAAAGTTGAAATTTCAAAAGTGATAGATTTATATTTACATTTTAAGACCCTGCGTAAGACGGAGTTAATTTTCAAATCTCCCCTTTAATTGCCCTAGTGTTGGTCTTGAATAAAATTTAAAATTGCTTTCATATGATTTATAGCAAAGGGAATATTCTTCAAATATTATAAGTGTCTGTGTTCGTGCATACTTTTTGGTTCATTGAGTGTGACTTTGCACTGTAAGGATTCTTGGGATCAATTATAGTTAAGCGATTACATTATTTATTTTTTCATCTATCGAAACGAAAAAAAAGTATATAGAATTGATTTATAAACTTATGTGTTGGATTTTTTTCTGAAAAACCTGGAACCTCAGGCAGCAAAGTAAGTAAATTTCTAAAGGTTGAAGGTGGAAGAGGGGCGTTTAACTGATATCTCTTCTAGCTTCGTGGTATCTTATTCCTCAGTCATATTTGTATTCCTTAAGTAAAGTTAAATAGTTGGTGTAAAATCAAATCCAATGGTGTGGGAGCTAAATCTAAATAGTAGTAAATTACAAATTAAATTCATCAAATCCAGTATTGGGAATTTTTTATTTGGACAGAATTGATCCGTCCAGAGCGTCCCCTTAATAATAAAGGAAACAAATTCTGGGAAGGCAAATTCAATGCAAATAAAAAAAATCACATTATCTGTGGAATATAGAATTAGAGACAGAAAGTTTATCATTTGAAATGTATTTTTTTTAAAGTTCTTTCAGTTGATAATTGAGCTATGTGGATGTTGATTTTCATTGAGTTATCAACTGTAATAAAAATTCATTTTTAAATTTCCTATGTATGGTGAAAAACAGTTTATGCACAACCGTACGAGGTGGATACTTGATGAATTGGCATGGTTTTTGAATCTAATAGAGTACTTAAAACGAGGTCAAGGTACAAACGGCGTGTGTTATCTCTGAGTCTATAAAACGAAGATATCACGAAGGATGTAATAAATTTAAAATATGATAGGGAGTCGAAACCTCAAAACTCGTGTATTCGTGTGATATGAACATGCGACGAATGGACTTTAGTTGGAACTGTTGGACGATATTTCTATGAATGACCGGGTCTAAGGCAAAAATATACTGAAAACCTTTGAATACCATAAATATGGAATTTTTTAGGACTTAAAAAAATGTATACACCCATGTTGAATATCCTCATAGAATACTGTCAAAATTAAATTATTTCCCTCCTTTAATTGAAATGCAAAAATATTCAGTTTTCCATTTCTGTTTACTGTCGACTGTTGTGTATCACGTCTCGTTTAATAATTTGTAATTGCTGAGATAAACAAACTTTTTAGCAGAAATTAGGCTGAACTATTTCACTACAGAGGACGATTTCGTACAGACGTAATATTTATTGATAATTAACCTTTGTGGGTTTGTATTACAAAATGCAAATGAGCTAAAAATTAAGCCAGGTGGGAGTTCAAAAAATGCCTACTCAATTATACAGGAGATGGCTGAGTTGTTGCAGGCAAAATGCAGTACAAATATTATTACTAACAATTTGCAGTATTGACCAATCGAGATATTTCGAGAAACTCAAATGTGATGTAATGATAAGGAGTTTGTAGATTATTGAAGAAAGTCATGATCCAAGAAGTATTGATGTTGTCAATATCAGATACCAATTAAATCCATTTACAATTGTTCCTGTAATCTTCAATCTCCGTTTTTTGCTGTCACAGTAATAACTCTTTCCTCTATTGGCATGTGCGAGTTGGATTTAGAATTCCGATCATCTATGCTGTGGTGAGGAGGTGACCTCTATTCAAAGATTTTTATTTGTCTTGTCAATAGGAGGAAGATTATTGTACGTGACAAAGAATGAAGGATTAACTTTTATTTTCTAAATTTGCCTTTTCCTCATCATTGATATGCAGGATGAGTGTCGTGTCATTTCTACACATGGAGTTTTATAGTGTCAATTCAAATATGTACATATATTTACTATAATGTGTTTATAGTTCACTAGGGTTGATTTAGGTCATTTTGTAATGAACATTATGAAGTGTAATCGGAGAAAACTAATAAGAAGATATTTGGTCAAATTTTAAGGTGTTAAATATTCCAGACTGTTTGTACACAGTCGTTGCAACATGCAAGTTTTTTGACAGCTGTATTGAAGTTAATATAGTCTGTTCAGACTGTTCACAATTAATATCCAGTTAATCGTTGCGATAGCCAAGTTTATTCCTTGGGTGAGTTAGGATGTGAAAAGAACTTACAATATTCTCATAGTCATAATCCTTTCTATTTCATCTTGCATTTTATGTAAAAGTGAAGTGGTCTTTGATTTTTATTACCTGGGATTCCCGTATTTCTTTTCCTCAGGAAAAAAGGCTGGAATGAATTGTAAGTTTGGAGAGTTCGAGCCTTCGAGGCATAATTTTATTTTATTGCTAATCATAGTGATTATTACACCTTATGGTAGCGAAAACTGAGTTTAGATTATAACTATAGTATGAGTATTTGGGAGATATCCTAAAGAAATCTCTCTTTAGTTTTTTTGCATAAAACTTGGATGCATTCATATTTATTTCAATCTTTCTGTGATAGATATTTTTCACGACGAATATAGCTCCGGTACATTGTAGTGTACGCACCCTTTCCATTGAATACTTTCTGTGCAACTATATTCCACGACGGTTATGTCGGTCGGATTAGACTTTGGACTAGTCATGTAAAATTTGATATTGTTCCAAGCTCCTAGGAGAGAATTGGGGTAGTTCGGTTCACAACTTATGTAAACCATTACTCATCGTTTGCATAACGCTGTTGCACAGTTTTTGTACGAAGCATAATTTCATGATGATACGGCAAGTATTTAAAGTCCATACAAATTATGGATTAGATTTTGTGTGAGGAGTTGCGTGTGAATCTTTAGGAAACTAAAATGATCCTCTCAAATAATAAGCTGGAACGAATATGGAATTAGTCACGCCAATGCCTAGGTACATATGTATAGGTGAATAGAGCGTTGCTTTGAAGCATTGAAGATTTTTGTTATTATAGAAACTAATTGTGAGAGCAACAATGTGGCTGGATTATAATTTTATGAAATACAAGTCTTGCATTATTATTGTTAGTAGTGGATTAGAACTTCCAGTCGTTAGTTGAGTTGAGGGTCAGCGGCTGTGGAACCTCAACTGAAAATACCGAGCACGCTATACCAAACGCCAGGCTATTAAACACAACACTCTGGTATATTTATCTCAGAATTTTAAAATTGTTTTAAATCAATAGTTGATGATCTGCTAAGGTAATGAAATAATTTATTGTACAACATAGGGATACAAAAGTTTTGAGACTTATCTACTTAGAGATAAATGTATCATTGTTGACCCGCACTAAATGATTGTCACCATCATCATACAAGATAAACAAACAAAACAATGTGTGACATGTTATCTAGAAAGTAACTTGTACCCAAAGGACTTTGTCTCTTGTACTGATTTCTCTGAATTGTATTCTCAAAAGTTATTTCCAATCTTGGCAGTTGAACAATGATAATTCACATTTTATCGGGAATATTACATCACTATTCACATTCGCCAATCAGACAATGTGGAAATTGTCTGGAAATTTTTCATTGTTAAAAATTTTATTATTGTATCGTGTGACCGAAAAATATTTGCATATCCAAATGAATGTCGATTATACAGTCAGTAATAAGGTTACATCCGGGTTATGATATCTTCCAACGACGGACAAAAATTTCAGTATCTTTTATTTTGTACGGTCCATTGAAAACAACTCGGATTTGCATCATTCAAATGAATTTTTACTTTCGTTGTAAAATCAATCAAACATTTTTTACAATTTCTATTCAAATATCAAAATATTAATTTTATATTGATTTATTGAAAGAAAACTTTCTAGTATGTAAAATTTGACCACGATGATAATAAATGAAACAAGAAAGGAAAAGGTACGGATTTTTTAAATTGGAATTTAATACATACCTTATTAGTGATAACCAGAAGGATTAAAACAAAAAATTCCTCAAAACTATTTGATTAATGCAGTGAATATTGAATCTCCTTAATTCCTTATGAGTATATAATATTATAATCTAGTCAAAAATAATAAATGACTAGTTTATTAAGACTCATTTAAATTTGTTGTTCAAACTTGATATAGTGAAAATAATTCTCTATTTACATATATTTGGAAGTCCAACGAGAGAATATGTAGGAATTGAGCCCTGTTTTGGTTGAAGGGTTGCATGCATTTTTCTCCGTGTCTAAAATACATGTTTCAAAGCTATTCAACATGATACATTATGGCTTGATTTTTCAGTTCATTGGACAGTGGTTGACTCAGCATACTATGTAACCAACAAACTGATCAGATTAATTTATCTGCCTTGAAGACCTCTAGTAATTATTTATCTGGACGTGAAGTTCAACATTCCAGTACAAGTAAGTTGACAAGCATCTTAATAAAAACGCCTCTCTAAACGAGGATAAACTGCAGTATTCTAGTATTGAATGAAAAGATTTGATGCACTAGAAATGGAGCCTGTTGCTGTTCACCATCGACAATTTTTGATCCAATAAATTCATAGTTATTCAAGTAGCTGTGGCATTCCAAAAACATTTTGATTGACTTCAAACTTCCCGTGTAACTTCAGGAACATGGTGTGCTCTACGAAGTGTAAACTTGGAAGTGCAACAACCCTTGGGGTTGTGTTAACGACATTAGGAGCAGTGTTTGTGGTTTATTGGCCCGTCATATTCGACAATGTGCTGAACGATGTAAGTTTTTCCAGCGTTATTAGCATTCTTGCATAATACAAGGATTTATGGATTTTATTTTAGGATTCATGTTTATGGTTACTTTGTTATTTCTGATTAACAGCAACTCGCTCTATCCGAAACTTCAAAAAGTTTTGATTTATGGGAAGTTACTCCGATTCCCATGTACATAGAATTTTACTTTTTCAATTGGACCAATCCGAAGGATGTCAGGGGCGTTAAAACGAAGCCGATTTTAAAGGAACTGGGTCCTTATGTTTTCAAGTAAGTAGCTCTATTTCAGGATGGCTAAATTTTTTCGGAATTATTATAATTTATGGAATATTCCGTCATTTTAGAGAGCATAGAAAGAAGGTAATAAAGAACTGGTTTCATGAAAATAACACAGTCACGTTTCTTCAAAATCGAACTTGGGAATTCCAACCCAGTCTTTCTAATGGAAGCCTTGATGATTTAGTAATTACAGTAAATATTCCAGCAATCGTAAGTTTTCTTTACAGTTAAATCAAAAGAATATCATAAACGTTCGTAGTTGAATTTAAAATTTTTACTTTTATTCTAGACTGCAGCGTTTTCTGTAAGAAAAAGTTCTGGACTCGAAAAGGCTATTTTAAATCAAGCTATGCGTCTGCTGGGAACCAAGCTAACTGTGAAAAAGAAAGTCAGAGAATTTTTATTTGACGGCTACAGGGACCCCTTGTTGGATTTAGCAGCAATAATTCCTGCAGAATTTGTACCTGTAACAATTCCATTTGATAAATTCGGATGGTTTTACACTGTAAGTTGCTGTATGCATTTTTTCCAAAGAGTTTTGCAACGCTAACCCGTTATTAATTTGTACATTTGAATAGCGCAATGGATCGGCAACGTATGATGGACTATTCAATATGTACACTGGGAAAGACGACATTAAGAAATTTGGAAAGATGGGTGAATGGAACTATGAAAACTCTACCAACTACTACGCTTCTTATTGTGGAAACGTTAATGGCTCTGCAGGAGAATTTTTTCCACCTAAGCGAACGAAAACATCGATTTCATTGTTCAGTCCTGATGTTTGCCGAACATTAACGCTTAGTTACAAAGAAGAAGTTAAAGTGGATGGTATAAGTGGCTACCGATACTGGGGTGATGATAGTATGCTTGACAATGCAACTTCACGGGCTGATAATTGGTGCTTTTGTCCCTCTGGAGAATGTGCCCCTAATGGAGCTATTGACGTTTCAACTTGCAAGTAAGATTGAAGGAATAATTTAAGTAATTAAAGGGACTTAATTAGTGATGCCAATGAGTTTGAGTCTACTCCACTCATAACTCAATTCACTTGGGTTGAGTCGGCCTCAAACTCACTCATTTAGAGTCACTGGCATTACGATGTGCAATAGTACAGAATAGTAATGTCAGTGAGTTTGTAGTCAACTCGACTTATTACTCACCTCACATGAGTTGGGTCGTGTTAAGTCGTCCTCAAACTCGCTCAACTTAACTCATTGGCATATTACTAGATTTAATCTTTTACTCTAATTATTTTTTCGTAATCATCAGATGGGGTGCTCCAGCGTTCATTTCTTTTCCTCATTTCTACCACGCCGATCCTTACTATAGAGAGGCAGTTGTTGGAATGAAGCCTGAGATGGAAAAACATCAAATGTTCATTGATATTGAACCGGTAGGAACTTTAAATAAAAACATTTTTTAGTATGTCTAAAACTTATACTAATTTGGAATTTGGTATATACAGAACTCAGGGATACCACTTCAAGTCTCTGCAGCTCTCCAAATTAATATCTTGATGCAGCCAATGGAAGAGTTTTCGTAAGTTGCTGCTTGAATTGTATTTTAAACATAGCATTTGCAAAAAAGCTTGTTTGCCATTACATTTTAAACTAATGTCGGGAAATATGTTGATTTCAGAATTCTTCGTGGTGTGCCAAAAATTTACTTTCCTGCGATCTGGTTCAAACAAACAGCCCGTATAGACGATCAAATTGGACCACAGGTCAAGTGGCTTTCCCTAATCCCGTCCCTGGGATCCATTATATTTTATGTCATTCTAAGCGCAGGTGTCACAATGCTTCTGATCGTCAGCATCTGTTATATTACTATGCGATGTCGCAAAGATGAAGACACCGTCATTTTGGTAAACTCTTAATATCTAGCATGAAAACAATCATAACTCTATCCAAAGCCCGATCGGCATTATTTAAATACCGACAAATACTTAAATACGCACAGTAGTTAGATAAAATCGAGATTTTTAATTTTTAAATGCTAAAACTGTCTCTACTCTGTACATTGTAATCATCAAGAAATACTTTATTCCATTTTTAAAAGAACTTGAATTGTTTCCCCTGTAGTTATTTAAACTTTAGGGCTAAAATCCTCAATATCAAGGTAGTAAATTAGAATCGTATTTTGTATTGAATTATTGGTAGTTTGTAAAATTATCCGCTATGAATTAAAATTGAAATGCAAAAACTGTAATGTACGGTGAAGGGTTTCACTAAAACTATCAATCTAATAGCTAAATTCTTACTTCCTAATTGGTAACTGGATAGCTTGCTTGCATTGAGTTGGTTAATCCTAAAAATTTGAAATATTTCACGGGTTTTACAGCCATATCGGAGCTAGCACGAAGAGGTGATGCATTGAGCCGCCCTCGCCACGCCAGAGCTTCTGTACACATACATTTCGTATTTGTGCTTCTGTGTTGCTGATCTTAAGTATTTTAGCTGCATACTAGTATTACTAGTAGAACTCTAGTAGCTTAAGCGACACAAATTCAATGACATTAATGACAATTGTGACTCGACCACGAGAATTGGAAGTTTAAAAATTTTACTGTTTTTAACTCTTACCACCGTTATTGGACATTCGTGATTGCAGAGATCAATATTTGGAGTATCAGAATTTAAAAAGAGGCTCTTCAGGATTTTACGATCTGCGTCCAGATTGTCTTCAATGTTTAAAAGAGTCAAAATTCAACCGGAACCGATCGTAGCCGTTGATAAGTGTTCTTCATGGCCAGTTGATGTTGTCACAAAAGACCTGTTACAAGATCATTTTGAGAACGCGTCTCTCTGCAGTCCTTCTACAACCTCTGGAACAACATTAGTAGTCGACGCCTACAACAAGTGTATTAGACGTCACTCTCAAATTAGTTTTCTACAGATTCAAAATGACGAAGAGCGTTCACCGCTTTATGAAGATCGCCAGTATTGTTGACTCCTCTTTTGTTTGATTAAAAATCTCCCAAATCGATTGAAAATAAGCTATTTGATTTGGCTGATTTTCCAAATGTTCCTCATTGTTTCGAAATTCAAGAGGATGACACTGATATCGCTCACGATCGATTTCGATTGCCATAGACTTCGAAAATATCACTTTTGTGTTTAAATGTATTTCAAAATGTACGGGCCTCATTCACTCAAACTTAGGGCCTGGAGGTCTCGGATATGAGCAGTTAAGTTCATGGAATCAAACCCCCCTCATTCCAATGTACTGAGATGACCAATTATGTATGCATAAGCTTAATATAAATGCTCATCATGTGTCATTTCTAAGATGTGCCATAATAAAGAAAAACTTGGCTAGGAAAGGAATTGAGATATCTTTTTTTTTCTAATAAAATGATGAACGAAACTCAATTTCATTTAGTTTTAGTCACACGGAATAATTCAAATTCATTTAAAATTATCAGCAAGTACCCTTAAATGTAAAGTGTCGTAAATATTTTATCTACAAAACTACCTATGAAGCCTATGATACTCCGAAAGGAAATAAATTGAATATTAAAATTTCTCAGCAAATTGCTGTCATCCACATAGCTTTAGTTCTCATATTATTAATCTAACTGACAGTCAGAGATACAAATTATCAACTTAATTAGCTCAACTCTCATTCATTTGAAATGAACTCTTTAGTGATACCTAGTTTCCTTGACTAAAGTTGATTAATGTGTATCCCTCAGCCTCAGTCCCTCCCACTAAATGTTGACCTCTGTAATCTGTAAACTTACCAAACTAACTGTAGTAGACCGAAACTATGACACCGTCGTAATTGCTTGTAGCTGAAAACTTCAAACATGCTTTGCTAATAATTTCTTCTTAAAATTATCCTTACACAACTTTACACCCCGCCCTTCGTAGATTTGCTGCTGAATCATTTCATTGAGGTTTTAATTTCCCTTGCTTCAATAGAATATTTGTAGATTCAATTAATTCTTCTGCTACTGTGAAAAGTTATTATGCAAATATATGGGGTGCAATAGGGCAAAGGGTTTAGCGATTTTCTTTCATGAAAACGGCTAGTGCTAATTGTAAAGAAAAGCTGTGATAAAATTAAAAAATTATGTGGCAGCCGAATGATAAGGCGAGAACTTATGTTTTTAACTATTGCTGTGTCAAAACAACTGCTTTCGGAAACACATTTACATCTGAAATTTTTGTCGTAAATTTAAAATAAAAATACTTTCACAAATACAAATACGGATGGAAATAAATACGCTCTCGAAGAATGATCTCTTGTTAAATATTTGTTTATTTTCTTGTGATATCACAGCACAATTAAGAGACTCAGGAATAAGCTATTATGTAATGGGTGTAGCTGGTCTATTATTGTAAATGTAGGGCATTTGCTTTTACGCATTTTAACGGTCTTACGGGTACACATCTTTGTGATTATTGTAAACAATCCGATGTTTCAAATAGCAAAATCTTAATAGATTTGCAACATACAATCGTAATACATTCATGCTGATTTATTTGTAAATCTTCACCTTTGATAATTTCTTAAATCCTGAGATTTTTTCTTTAACAAATACGTGACCTACCTGACTGGATAAAAGTATTGAAAAATCGTCCTTTTATGCAATACTCGTATTTAAATCACTACTAACTTAATAACAATACGATTACATAAGAGCGGAATAAACTGCAGATACCAACATACTAAGGCTTAGATTTTTAAGAACAATACACAATTCATCTACTCAAAAGTCTTTAACTCTTTAACGAGAACAACTTAAGTCCAGGTACGGCAAAAAAGGTCACATACAACTCAGAACTTCTAACATGACATTTAAATATATACCCTAAAAATCTACTTACATCAAACGGTTTTACAGTTCTATCTTGATATTTCATATTTGTATCATTAGCTACATTTAGAACTAAGTATTCATTGGGTTTCCTATGACCCGTGTATACTGCACCTAGAAAAGGCATATAAACTCCAGCAATCCCCTGACATTACATCAAAATATAAAGCACTTGATGCGTAAGGCAGGAAAGGTATCGTATTGAAGCTATATTTCGTGTCTTCTCATATTGAATATTGGAAATACACAAATATAACAAATAACTTCCAATAAATACTTCTCGTCTAATTGGAATTATGATTTTCAAGCAAATTAAGAGAACAGATATTTGTGCTGATATAAAAAATATGCAAACGATCCCGTAGCAAGAAATTTTGATATTTAGTTTGGCTATTTTATGATATAGGAGTATATTTAAAGTATACCGCAAACCTAAAGGCAATTGTTACGATTTTTAATAGTTATTTATCCCTAATCCTATTAAAAAACCACAACCTTATTATTTCTAACATAAATACTTCATTAGACCTGCGTTGCACTCTCCCCAAACAATGCAGTCCACATATTATGTGACATACGCCCTTAATGATAGCACCAAACTGACTTGCAAGTCTAAACTTTTTATGGATATATTTAGATGAGCTAATGTCTCGATCCACTTTCTCGATGTGTTGGTGGAGGATTCTCCCTTCGTGCGATGTCAATCATACGGAATACCAAAACGGACAACACTTTGTCCAAAGGGTCACAGAATCCCCTCTGCATCCATTTTGGTATTGTAATTCGAGCATGGGAAAATCCTAATTTGTGAAGAATGTAATCTACCCCGTAAGGCTCAATACTCTTTCCAGCCCACGACAATAATCTTACTGTAGGCTCCAACTGCCATGTTTTGCAAAGGTAATCTCTCCAATCTCGTTGTAAAGCTGCCTCTTCTAATTCCAATTGTGACATAGAAGTTGCTCCTTCGCTGGAACTCATATTGCTTGCATCTCGCGGAGGACGTACTGGAATACTTGAAGAACTGTTAGATGAGTTTTGATCCTCAGATTCTTCCATTCTTACCGTCGGACTTTGACTTCTTCCAGCTGCTAACTGAGCCGAAACCTACGGTAAGCGAATTTATAAGAAAATATCTCGGCCTTGAAATTTATTATGTTTGCGTATTGTATGTTTACTTACTAGTTTCTCTTTCTCCTTGACGTATGAGGTAATTAAGTCATGCAAAAAGAAAAATGCCTCTGCATCCACAGTTACGAAAATGTGATCTCCAAATTCTGTTATGAAGCTGCATTCCACAATTGGTCGATTACCTTTGAATAAAAATAATTATAAGTATAAGAAAAAGCTAAACAGCTAAACAGATAATCAACTAACAAAAATATTACCACTAGAATCTGGAGTTTTACATGCTTGCAAATGTTCCGTTTTAAAAAATAGTTCTAAACTCGGCAATGCAAATATCACTTCTCTATTGTGATTTGGGTCATGTAAACGAGCTGGAGTTCTTCGTTCAGACCCACCAGAATCAGCTCGTTCTCGTTCAATCCGTTCTCTTTCCTTTTCTAAGCTAGGAAACCGTTGCACATCTGTAAAAAAAAGTTCAATGCTACATTTATAGACATTCGTACTGAAAAAGAAAGCTCGATACTGTAATAGTAGATTAACATACCATCAATTTCGCTAGGAGCAAAGGCATAATGAAACCACTCGTGCAGTGTTCTGAATTGTGGTGGGAACATGACATTACGAGTAATTCTGCAAACCATTGCTTTACTTTCGTGTTGCATACTGCTAATTGTAAGAGCATGCTGGTTTTGTTGACCAAGCGAAAAGTTTAAGTTTTGAATCACATGGACTGATCCTGAGTCGGAAGAATGAGTTTCTTGGGCTTCAGTTGAAAAAGATATGAATGGTTCTTTCAAGCTAAATAACGCCCAGGATTTTGCTTTAAAATTGACACCATGGAAGCAAGCTAGAGAAATGTTATTGCCATGCAGATCCATCGTCCCCCCAAGAACTGTTCCACTATCAGGGAGTGAAATAGGCATAGAACTGATCGACATTCTAGAAACCTTCTCAAGTACTTCCTGCCAATGACGATGATGACGTAGCTCTTCCCACAAACCCCCTGAAAACGAGTTAATCCATTTATTTCGAAAGTTTTAGAAGATAAATATATTTTCAGTTTGAAATACTTACCTTCAGGAAGCTTGCGTTTAACTTTTCTGGCCATTGAAGGAGTCAAAGATGCGTTTTCTTGAACTTGTAAAGTGGAAAATACATATTTGCTGCTCTTAAACTGTTGACTAAAGAACTCTTCTAATTTGCAATGCATTTTTAGCAAATCAACTGTTGTCGATTTTGAAATCATTAACTGAAGTTGGTCCCATGCCATGTCTCCATGAATAAATATCATTGCTGGCCTGAAATCCATCACATTAAAATAAATTTAGCTTGCTTTAGTATGCAAAAATGGAAGAAATTAATATACAATTTGTTGTAATTGCATTTTTTCCTTACCGATAAGTTGCCAAAGCCACATCTTTTTGACTGCGATGAATTGGTCTAACATGCCACTCGTCTTTAAGAGTTACCTCTAGTGCGCTAACTCGTCCCATTAAAACGCTAGTGCCCATGAAATCCAATCGAAGCTCCACGCCATACATCTTTAATCCGATGTTGTGGTGGGGCTCTACCCCAGGGTCCTCTTTAACTCGCCCGAAAGTGTTCAACTGAGTCAATTCAAAAGTTCCAGCCACGATACCCCCTTTCGCGTCGATGTATGATGAATCCAGACCAACGCTTACGTAAACGTTTTTATGCCCTGTACTACCAATTGAAATTCGACCGTCAGATTTCGCTCCTCGGATAAGCCAACTATTTACCACAAATATAGAGACGTTAGATGTGAATCATTTTAAGTGGCATTAAATCATTTTTTTGAACTTCGCCTTACTTTACGTTACCCATCACATTTCCCATATTCATATGAACATTTAATTTCGTAAAATTCACAGTGAAAAGGACCAGAGTTTCCCAATAAGAAATTCCACTTGCTGGCTCCTTCCCATTGTCATCTCCTCGCCCCTTTGGAGATTTACTCCCTGAAATAGCCAAAATTTTAGTATCGTATCACAGCAACAAATATTTGAAACGTCCAAATCCAAAAGTGGTTCCCAATCTTATCATGTGGCATAAGAGATAAGAGTACAACAATATGCTTCATTAATTTGGTTACTAATGAGGAACTTACAGTCTAATTTACTACCCCTGCGTTTTTGCTCACTCTCAAAATTGAGTCTCAGTTTCTCTTTTTGTGCGGGTGATATTCCGAAAGTAATTGAATTCCTTCTGTCCTCACTGCGAAATCCAAATTTAATTCAATTAGAATATAATCGAACGAATGCCATTTGTTTTAATCTCTTACGACTTCGGTGGGAAAACAGGACTGTTATTTCCGGAATACGTAGCTTGATCTACGCTTGCTTCTTCTCCGTACATGGATGCGGTTGACAAATCCCCAAGGAACAAGCGACGTACAATAGAGCGACGGTACCACGCTTTAGGGAACGCTAAAATTTCTGTTAGACGTCGCATATCGTATTTGAAAGAGGCGGATCCTATATCTACAATACCTGGAAAACAAAATCACGACTTTTATAACGTTTAAATGCTCAATAAGAAAAACGTTATCAACAGCACGTACTCGAGAATCTTATGGCAGCCTGTTGATTTTCTGAATTATTCTGATGAAAAGTTCTACTTTCTCCAGAAGTTTGACTTCCACCAGTTACGTGGATTTTTCGACTCCGAGAGAGGTGCAGCTTGACAAACTCGACGTTCATACTGACTGAATCTTTCCTTTCATTATCGCTCAATGGACTCCATTCCCCTAAAGTTTCAACATGGTTTCAACATGTCAACCTGATCCTAAATACATATGCTTTGCATAAAAGTAGGACATACCGGCTTTTTTTGCTGCTCCGTAAGGATGAAATATGTATAAAGAAAAATCTGACAAACATCCTGTGACACTTAAACCTCCAACGGCAAGCTGTTGACTTTCCTTGTCTTTAATTCCACCAAGATCTGCAGAGTATCTCCAGCTCCTTTTGCTGGAGTTCGACGAAATATTTGGAGGAGTCGAAAATTCACTGTTTCATAATTTAAATTTGTAAGTTTAGAAATGAAATATCAATCGCATTTTTATTTTTCAATTTTAGATGCCTTACTCATGCTCTGCTTCTGCCCGTTTAGATGAAAATACCACATCTAAGGAAGGAAGTCGAAGCATACATTCCACTCTTGAGATCGGTTGACATGAAAAGCGAAAGGTCGAGGGTTGCATGTGGAAATAAACTACTACGTCCACTGGAAATGACGCATAGTAGGTACTGGCGACACCACTTGCTGCATCTGCATTTGTAAAACCTATTTTTATCAATGGTTAGAATATTATACACGACCATGTAGTCGCAAACGGAATTCATACCAGTTTGAATGCTGCTTCCATCAAAACTCTTTTGACTAACTGGAATAGGAATGGGCTCCAGTGTCTGCTCAAGGAAGTCTAATATATGCGGACTGATAATTGTTTCTTCTGGAACTGAATGCAAAGTTATCCAAGCAAACAACGACGCTTTCTTTGTACCACTCTTTCTTCCGGAACCTTGATTAAAACCACCCAGTGTACCACTGCTACTCCCAGAATCTGATCTCTCATGGGTTGGTCTGTTTAATGAGCTCAGAAGCGAATCTCGCTCTCTTTCTTCGTACAGAGTATGTGAATCATAGTGAACCTATAAATTATTTCCGGTGTAATTCATGCCATTATAAATATGGTACGAGGTGCACACTATAACTATACTATATGACACAATAGATTTGAAATAGTGGATAAGATACCTTCACATCTAGACCAGGAATATGGAATATAGTTACATCAGTTTGACCGGGTGAACTACCGAAAGGAGATTTAATTCTTGAAGACGACAAATTTTGTCGCCCCTTCCTAGAACTAACCGGACTGCTTATGTGAAGCAATGAGTCATATCCTGATCCACTTCTTTCACTCCTTTTTCTTCCCCTGAAACGTGAATGCAAGTTATAATAAAACATTCCTGAAATAATTAGATGGTGTAATTTGTGTTCCCGTTACCGTGACTCTGGATCTTCCTCTTTGGATTTCGTGTGGAGGACGCATTTTCCACTGTTGATGAATACTTTCACATCTAACTCTAAATCCACATTTGGTTCTTGAGCTTTATGAGAAATGGAACTTCCGGGCGTCAAATGGCCAGCACCAAATTCTTTCCCCTCAATCCTAGAGAAACCATTTGGATTATAAAATCAATATGCTTACAAAATCATAGAATGCCTTTGTTACGGTATAATCAATTGAAGAACAATAAAGAAACTTACCCGTCAACTTTGGAGTCATTATCACCAGATCCATTTTCCAACCAAACACCCACGTATTCATCATCATCATCGGGTGTTGTAGCGTTAGCACTGTCTACGGAACATTGTCTGCTGGGTTTAAACAAGCATGAGGCTTAGCATTAATTGTCTCAAAATAATTACCAGATAAAGTGAAAACAAGCCCAAGTAACTTAATAAAGTTGTAAAATCAGTTTTTGTGAACAAACTCAAGCGAAAACAACGTCGTATAAATCCCCAAAAAACAAAAAAAGAGGCAAACAAACAATTGAACTACTCTACAGGGTTTCCACCGCAAAACAGATTAAAAACTGCCCAAGTAATGAATACTGTACCGCTGGGTTTCTCCAAACGTAACCCGTTGTTTAGACTTAAAACGAAGGGAATGGGACCTAGATGGTCCTTCTCGCGGGGAGCTCTCTGTACTTGGAGGAGAAGCCGATTCAACAGGGCTAACAATTACACATATAAAGATTTCCCATAAGCCATTTTTACATTTCTTATTGATACCAAAACAGTAATTAACATTCATAACTTGTAATCGAGAAAGTGTGATTCAATCACGGCACCCACACACATAACTTGAAACTATGAATATTACTATGCATATTTTAGCTACACACATACATGAACTATATTTTTAAGACTCAAGAAAAGGAAGGCGAACACTTTCTGTTGCCAAAATTACACATGTTTGGACCTGAATTGTATTGGATAATTCTTTTTTAATTTTTGCATCGGTATTAAAATACTGTTTTCGCTCACCTGCCAACATCAAACTTTTTTTCCGACTCAGGAGTGGGCATGGCTAATGACTTCGATCGCATCTGCAATGGCTTAGTGGACCCCAATCCGAACTTGCTGGAAGCCCTTGTGCTTTGACGTCTTAACTTTTTTATCCAATCTCTCCGGAAATCCTAAGTTGCATTAGATACATTTAAATAATTAAGTCAAAATTTACATTTTAAGTCAATACTGCATTTAGAATCAAATCCATAGTATACCCGGAAAGCAAAATTTTCAAGTTCTTGTAACTTCTTTCGTTCATCCTCAATTTGGGATGGAGAAGCACCCAATTTCTTCATTTCATCAATCAAACTAACGCGTTCCTGCATTTCTTTCTCCAAAAGACTTCTCTTCTGTCTTGGACCAAGACTAGGGTCAGTTAAGAAACTTGGGAGGTTTTCTCCAACTGTTGACTTCTGACGACGCAAAACAACAGACTCCTACAAATAATAAGAATGATGATGATTTAAGAAATAATAATTTCATGGATGGCTTCATTTAAACACACAGCGCTTACCTGAGATATTGATCTACCTGGAGTTCCAACACCCCCAGCGTAATCTGGTACGTCTTCTGTACTAAAAATATTTTCTCTTTCTGAAGTGTCATCATCATCATCTTCCTCAAATGCTGCTAAAGTGGTTAGAGTATGACCAAGAGCAGATAACTGCTTTCCAACATTCACATCTACGTGCATGTCAACTCCCTCCATTTGCCATTTAACGTTCAAAAACCATTTCGCATTATCTAAAAGGTTTCAAACAAAAGGTCAACGATTATCGTTTTTAAGTGCACAAATCTCTCAAGTTGTTTTAACTTATACCGGTTTGCTGATGCTGAGCAGTAGTTTTAGAGCAAACTTCATAAGTGCCCTCTGAGACGAGACAAAAATTCATAACTGATGGATCGTGAAGATTGGGTTTCCAGTCGTCCATAGACACCATGTCATCCGAAAATCGAAAACACAGCCCCGTAAATCGTCCTTTGCTTACAAGTGAGCCTGAACTGCAGGCTGATATGCTTGTACTCTCCAACGTAAGGACAACCGCACCACGATTTTCAGACTCAGCTCTACCAGTCCATGTCTACATAATAAAAAATTACGTAAAATGAAACGTAATGTTATAAAGAACTTAGAAATAAAACAAACTTACATGAGGAGAAGGGTTTAAAGGAATAGAAATCCCCATATCATCAACAGTCAACTGAAGGAATAATGTACTAGACTGCTCATGTAAACTGGGTATATGCGGTTTTTCAGAATGCTGTTGCAGTTAGTAAACAAATTAAACATTAAAGATCAAAAGCACAGAGTCGGAATACTGTATACATTAAAATTCATACCCATTGAGAGGGCATTGCAGCCAAAACTTCCGTGTTCAAAGAACTTCGTTGCTCATTCCAATATTCGTACGCGTTTTTGTAGTTCAACCATACAAGGATTGCTTTATCTACCGCCACTGGTTGAACGTATATAAGTGGTCGCGTTAAAGTGATTAGTACAACTTCTTTATCTGTATCTGATCCACTGATTTCTTCAGAAAGAGCATTACGCAACGCTTCAAAAAATAAATGTGTTCAGACGAAGATTAAAAAAACGTAGCTAATTTTACATGAACTTTTACTGCATTTCAATCTTACCAATTCTTGTCTTAAAAAACGCATATTGTTGATATTCAGAGTCGGCTTCTTCAAAAACGATATTCCTTATCAGCTGACCCAGACTCAAATTTACGTCAACTTGGGCTTTAATGAAAACTTTGTTATTTAAAGATGAGTGACGATGGGCATGATGAACATGAGGATGAGAAGATGATGAATTATTTGTAGATTGTGTGTTCACATGATGCTTGGATTTCGACATTCCTTGAACACGATTAGACATTTGAAACTCTAGCAGTCCTGTCTCCAATCGTACAGCTGTATTTGTAGGTGTTGTGGCAGTGATTTGTATTCCTTGTAATCGTACAGCTAGGGTAAAGAGTAGACTTCTTAAAGAGCTGGAACCTTCGTCTTCCCAAAGTGGAACTGGTTTGTCTCCCCCCGACATTTTCAGAACTACTTCATTGACTTCTTTCATAAACACCTGAAAACGATCATTTACAATTTTAAATCCGTATTTCGTATTGCCATTTCTAAATTTCTAACCTTTTGAACAAAAACTAAATGATTTAGTAGATCAGTGGTTAAACAATGCTCAAACGATCCAATGTCTGCAGAGGCACTTAAATAATTTCCATGACGTAAAACAACACCATCCAAAATATGGGCATCAGAAGGCCCTTTGCCATCTTGAATATACTCAGCAGTTACGTCCACATGGGGAAGGGAAATGCTTGCTGCAGAAGGTAGATTAGCTTCTGAGCTCTATTAAAGTATAAATTATTTACAATTAAAATACAGGATAGCAGAAAGCTTTAATCAATTGACTGATTGTTTATTGTTTTACCGTCAGTTTTGTTGTGAAGCTCAGAGTGTGAGTTGGAAGATGTATTTGAAATTTCGCCTTACTTCCTGTGACTCCACAGCTTTTTACTAGCTCCATTTTGTATTGTGCTTGTAATGAAGGGAGAAGAGCCGCTGTGACACTTAAGCTCTATTAATAATACAATCCAAATGCATTGATAAAATTAATTGATAAAAAAATCATCCTTTTATAATAGTAGTTAGTCAAAAACTATTTACGTCAACAGTAACGGAAAACTGCATATGAAGTGGCTGAAAGAATGTTGTATCTGAAGCTTTCCTGATTTTCTCTGGTAAGATATGAGGTACAGGTTCCTTTTGCAAATGCGGAAGATGAGCAGCAAAATCAACTTCATCGAATGTTGTTCCTCTGGATATTCGGCTAGCCGCTCTATTCACCCTAAACTCCTATGAAGTTAATTTAAAAAATTTAAAACTTTGATGCACCAAACTATTATTTGTATCATAAATGCATAAAATTGAACTCATTACACACTTGTAAAGTGTTTGATAGCTGCTTTGTACTTCTCGTCATCATTCCATGCAAAACTACGGGATGCTGAGGAATGTCAACGTGCACTGGTCCAATAGTCAATAAACCTGAATTACGATCTTTTGATCTTCGACTTATACCTGAGTATAGTGCTCCTGATTTAGCTATAGACACCCTAACCACCGTTCTGAAATTAATTTACGAATTCATGAGCAATTATTATCAGCTCAGAATAAATATTAACTTCTTAGGTCCAGTGCAAAGATAAACGAAAAGTCTTACTGTTGATTTGGAGCGATTCCTTCAAGTAATACTATCATGGCTTGACCAACATGCCCAGTTAAAGACATGTCTACAGCAATTGGTCGCATCTTCTTATTATACGAGCAAGTTGCTTGAAGGTTCATTATTTCGGCTTCTAACTTAAGACCACTCAGCGAAGCTAGAAGCCGAGTTCTTTGAATTCTCGCAACCACAAATATAGAAAATCTTGGAGGTTCTGAAGGTGTTTCTTTTTGTTTTTCTAAAGAGCTTGTAATATAAATTGTGGGCAAAGGTTGTTCTTGGGACTGCCCTTTTTCTGCTTCGTCCAAGTGATCCTTGCCATCGAATTTAGTAGATGAAGGTCGAGGAGGTCTGGGATGATCCCCATCAGTTGAATCATGCAAAAGCTGAGGTCTGTTGATGACAACGTATTAATACAATTCTAGAATTTAGATTAATTCTTTGTTTTGATAGTATACCTGTTGTTTATAATTGTTTTGGTTTCGGGGCGAGTAGCATATAGATCGAGCAAGTAATAAATAGTTCTCCAGCAGTTGGGTTGAGAGATTACAGTGGATTCAACTATTTTTATTTGCGGTTTTGGAGTAGATTCTGGAAATTCTGGACCTCGGAGGGATGTAGGTGTTTGAGAAGCACTTGAGGTTTTTAAAGTTCCATCCATATTTAGCTTGCTCCCTTTGAAATAAAATCCAAATTAAAAGAAAAGCGTGTACAATAAATTAAATTTAAATTAAACAACTATTAATACCTTTCACAGCTTTGGCACTTGTTTTAAATCGTTGAGCAAAACTCTGAGTTCTAGTTGCAATAACAGAACCTTTTGTAGAGGAAGTTGTCGTCCCAGTGTTATTGAAATTATTCATCGCCGCGATATTTGGAGAGGCTGATGATTCTTTCTCTACAGTTATTGTAATTATATCTACCGGCTTTGTTTTAGCTGAAGTTCCAGCACCAACTTGGTCGGGAATATCAGATCCAGACGAACTGCTGTTTTTATGAACTACGTTAGCCTCTACATTTTGGCTTGGACGTTGCTCCCTTAATTCCATCTGCGTTTCCCTAACATTTTGGTACATCGTTGTGATTTGGTGGAGCAACCTCAGAAGTGGCATATTCACCTTAAGAATGTAAAATAAAATTTATTTGTTTATTATAGTACATACATACCACCCAATTTGTAGAAGTGTTCATCTTACTTGTTGAGATATGTAGTCGATATTTAGGCTGAAAATAACAGCACTTTTGGCCTGCTTTTTCCAATAATTTCTGGATAGGTAAATCACGCTTTTTTTATTCAGTATATCTCTTGACAAGTCCGTAGATTTCTGGAAATCCCCTTCTAATCCAATTTTCTCACAAAGAAACGCCGGAGTTTCGGGAGAAATGTTCAAAACAAATGAGTCTAAAAACAATATATTAGATATGCACAATTAATTTTTATAGATATTTACATGTTTAAGTTACTTTATGTCAAAATGAATAAAGATAACATACTTGGATTTTTGCCTCCCTTCAAGCTACCTCTTCCTATACCTTTCACCTCACTTTCGACGATGTCAATCCGCATAGTATCGATAGAAGCTTTGATTGACATATGAGATCCTAGATGATCGAGGGAATAACCCATGATCTGATGAGGCATTAATCCCATACTTGTCAGCAGTGGTTGGAAAATGACATGGGCATCTAGAAGCATCAATGACGGATGTTGAGGGAATTTAGAATGCGTTCCTAACAGAAGACTTTCTTCGTGACTTTGTTCCGACATCATTACACTTAAACGAGGTGCCTAAATAATTGAAAAATATTTTTAAATACAAAACTTGAAAGGACAAATTCACTGACATTTAGAACATTGAGATGCATGCTATACATTTGTTGAAGCTTCATTATTAGTGTTCCATTCATTTATTTGGCGAACTATATTAGATCTGTTTCTCCGTTTGATTCCAGGAGTACTCCTTCCAGATTCCGCAGGATTCTCGTTTTCTGCTGAGCTTAATGAGCAATTTCCGGTTAAGACGCTTCCAACCGAGCCAGCTCTATTTGTTATAACATAGAAACAAAATATAATCCCGAAAAGCCTTCTCAAAATAAAATAGTATTTCACAAACAGAGACGTACCGCTTTTCTCGGTTGCTATTATCAGGACTAAATACATTATTAACGTTGAAGTTTTCTGTCAATGGATATACATCACTCGCTCGAGTTGAATTAAGTACAGGCTGTGATGGTAATGTTTTATGGTTCTAAAAATACATATTAACGATAAAAATTGTCTTAACCAATTGAGAAACTAACTAATGTATTTATTCCTCACATTATTATTAGCACCCGATATTTCACTGGCCGAAGATCCACTACTCCCTCTGGACCCTGTAGATTTATCAAGTAATTCATGTAACAAATTTTGCATTAGAGTGGACACATAATTATGAATATCTAGCATAAATTGATTTCATACTTCTGTTAAATCGAATCGATTGCAGCGACGCTGTTCCTCCTTCGACATCAAGCAAAGTGGCTCTTTCATCTGTCGTTTCTTCCACTGACATCTCTGCATCCGATCCAGGGCTTTCCTAAATTAAAAATATTCACAAGATTTTTACTCTAGCCGTACACCAGATAACCAGCTGCCAGATTAAACAGCGAAGATTAACTTACTTCTTCACTTTGCGGCAATGTGAAAGTGACAGTGAAATTCTTAGATTTCCTTGATTTCAAACTATGCTCAAGCAACAATGGTGTGTATAGAACATTTTTCCACTGCCTACTAAGTACAATCACTCCCTTGAATTTTTAAAAGAAAAATTAAATCACATACACATTAAAATAACATCTTATGCTAAACGTAAAGTTTTCTGAAGTTAAACCTGCCGCAAAGTCGAAAGGGGAGGAAGACGTTTGTCGTTGACATTGAATTCGATCTTCTCGCTTGCTGTCTGTCTGATATACCGTTCCAAAACAATACATAATTGACAAGAGGGATCTTCTTGTAGTGTTTTGGCAAGAGGCGTTAGTTTACTATATTTGCTCTAAATTATACGACAACCATTTAGTACATTTCGAAATTAATAAACATGAATGATTTAAAATCTTACTCTCATTGGTTGGTGAATGCTTTGAATTTCCAATGCCTCAGCCATCAACGACGCCAGAAGCCCTGAAGTTCTCTTAGAATGACCCTTAAGCATTGAAACTATTGCTATCGTAAGCTGGTCAATTGGATTCAACCAAGCATTGATTGCTGTTGATGCAGTACTGACTAAATTCCAGTCCACCCTGCCGTCATATTTGAAGTATAGTAAAAAGTGCTAGAATTACGTTCTGAAATTTGATTTACATTTTCCTTACCTAGTATAATCTATTTTTCGCGTAATTGGAGTCTGAGGTGGGGCTGCAAAATTGTACCACATAACTTTGAACTGAATAACACATGAAACACTAGCGGATCCAGAGTTTTTGTCAATTTTCCCCTGGTCTTTTTCGTTTTCTGCTAAGTCTGAAGCATCTGTTTCTCCAAGGCTTTGTTTGCACGGGGTTTCAGAGTTACAATCAATAATTTCTATTTCTTCTTTGTTCGAATCATTGACTGTGTCTATTAAAGTAGTTTCTTTATCAGAACCAATTGTTTCTATCGTTGAAGCAACATTTGGTGTAGAACCACGGTCGACGTGGTTATAAACTTCATTGCATAATGTCACACTAACTGTCTCTTCCTTTTCATCTAGCTTTGGCGCAGCTTCTGAATTCTTGACACCCTTCAATGATATGCCTTCCAATCCACACTCAAACATTATAAATCCTAACTTCTCGTCTGGACATTTACTATGGGTTGTAGCGTGACTTCCATGCATCTCTTTTTCTTTGTCAAGCTTTGCGGCTTCTTCAAAATTTCCTAGTGAACTTGACGCAATATTGTCTCTGGAAGACTCTGGACAAGTATTATCCTTCATTTCTTGCAGCCCACTAGGAATTTTAGCGAATCTGAATAAAACCTATCAGACCAACCAAATCAATGTTACTCCAATGTTACACCGAATGGATTTTTTTCAAATATACCTTCGAATGTTGATTTGGTATCGCAGTTATGACAGCTTCTTTTAAAATTGAACTATCGTTCTTGAGTCTAAAAAATATAAATAAGACTTACAGTATCTACATGATTAATTTGCTTAAAATAAGGTTTAAGAATCTTACCGTCTTAGCTGACCATGAATTCTATGTATATCAACTGACGTCGACATAAGCTCACTTTGCTTTTCAGAATTTTCAATGAATACAGGTTCTGATAGCAACGATTCGCTTGCAGAAACTTTACTTTTTCGCTTCTTCTGGGCTTTGGGAAGTATGACTGGCCTATGAAGAACTTGTACTGATTTCTTGACTTGATTTCTGAATAAAAAATGTATTTGTGTTTGCTCAATAGCGAGAGCCAGTAAAGACACGCACATTAAATCT
This sequence comes from Agrenia bidenticulata, assembly GCA_034694785.1. Classification (NCBI taxonomy): domain Eukaryota; kingdom Metazoa; phylum Arthropoda; class Collembola; order Entomobryomorpha; family Isotomidae; genus Agrenia; species Agrenia bidenticulata. The sequence continues at coordinate 22,783 of JAQFYM010000206.1, read as the reverse complement.
CGAATATTGTCCAAAGCTGAGAAAGAGATCACCTCTTCTACTACACTTGCTTGTAATAGTGTAATATTTATCTGCATAAAAATTCAAGGTATTAGTAGCAATAATAAATCTATCATTAAAATAAAGTTGTTAAACACTGAAGAAAACTTTTACCTTGGGTAGTGATATTGAGCCCTGTATCGCCGTCTGACTAATTTCTTCGTACACATTTGAATGCTCTGGGCTAGATTCTTCCACCCGCAAGTTTGTATTTCTCTTACTCGTTTGAATTTTAGAAAGCAGAACTGATTTGTCCTTCTTGAGCAAATTGGCTTTACCAACACGGGATATACAGTCATTATGAAGATGATTTACAACTGTAAGAGGATGCAGAGTCGACAAGGTTGGTGTAACCGCTTCAATAAATCTATGACATGAGAAACGTTAGTAACTTATCATAGCCTTGGCATACATCAGCTGTAAATATGCTTACTTTTTCAACGCTTCTAACAACATGGGTGAAACCATTATGTTGATATCATTCTTTGTTCTAACTATTATTGTCGTTGCTTCAGTATTCACGCCAGTGGGTACTGTATCGATTTCTGAGCATAGAATAGTTTTATAAAATTCTTCGTCGGATGATTGTTCTCTTTTGTTGTCAACACGAGAGAAGCTTGAAACGGCTCCGATGGGTGTTTCCCAAAAATGCGTTTGAGATGGCGTATTAACGCTGGATGATTGAGTGGGAGTTCCTTTCGTAGCATCTCCCACCTTATCCATGTTCACCATTGCTAGAGTGGTAAATCCGTCAACTAACGGATCGAAATACGGAGTGTACTTGGATCCTGCATGGAGTTTAAATTAATACAACTGTTATGGTAGAACAAAGTCACTAAAAAGCTAATTACCAGCATAAACAAGTTTTCCATCCTGCATTTGCACGAACGGTGCCAGACCAACAGAATCAGAAGCCACAGCAGGAGCGGTGACATGCCAATTGTCACATTTCAGCTGGAAAATGAATTTATGTAATAAATTAACTTGAAAAATATCGAATTGATTCTAAAGCAATTTTTTACCTGCGTTAGATGACTCATGTAACATGGCATGAGGAGTGACGACTCGACGATCGGCTTATTCAAATGAAGTTGCAGATTCACCATACATTCTTCTTGAACCGATAGAGCTGAGATGAAAGAAAGATCCGAGAGCGAATCTAAGGAATTTATACTTCCCTGCCACTGTTGCTAGAAATACATTTTAATAGTACACGTAAGAATAAAATTATAAACTAAATAGCTTTAGTAGAATTTGTTTACTACTTTTTTCTTAGGTGCTGGTGTACTCTCCTCTGTACCCTCAGTTGATTTGGCATTACTTTTTACAGAACGCGGTTCTTTCTGCACCTCGCTTGGTTCTTCAACATCTTCTTCAAACGATTGGAAATAATCAACGCCTAGTTTGGAGTCCGAGCAACATGAAGAGGTACGGCCAAAAAGTGTTGCATCGTCAACTCTATGTGACTGCTGTAGGTCAGCATCGTTTAATTTTGAGTCACTTCCCTGAGTTACATGATCATTTATTCGTGTTTGCCTTTTAAGTCCGCTTTGATTCGGCTGGGAAAATCTTCTCCCCTAAACAAAGTTCATTAAAATTATTTTTTTTAGATAATCTAAATTCAATATGACCAAAGAAGATACAGGAAAATCAAGTTTTAGAATACTCTATTTGACTGCAAAGTAGATCCTAAGGTGCTCATTTTATCGGAGCGATTTGACGGAACAGATGAAGATGCGTGACTTAAGTCTGCAAGTAGAGATGGCTTAAAAATATACGGAGCTTTGCCAGATTTAGGAGGAGCGTCACGGGTCCATTCAGTTGGTAATTCTAGTATTGAAACACCTTGTTGAGTTGTGTATGGAGGTGTATCAAAGACCAGAACGGATGACTTCAGAATACTTTGTCCAAATCCATAGTCTTCCCCTGGTTTGTTCACTCTGAAATGCAAAAAAACAAGAATTTAAATCTTAATTCACACGATTTCATAGGACACAAAACGTACCTGAAGCATGCTACATTGACTCCATCAATCCAATCTTTTCGACTGGGCCAAAAAAATCTAGTGCCACCAATGTTTGAGCCAAAGAAGGAACAACCACCAATACAACCACATTTCTTCCCAGGTTTCTCAACGTTAGATTCTTTTTCTTTGAAGATCTCAGCTTTCCACAGGAACCAAAGCCGTTTCGTCTTCTTGTCATGTTTTATCAGAAACCTGATAGAAGTAAAATTATTCAACTTAACCTTAATACAACTAAATTATACTTTAATTTATTAAAAAAATTCGACTTACATGTTTTGAAGAGAGAGTGATCTCGAGCTCCCTTTCATAGCTAACTCGATACACAAAGGACCTAAGGCTACCGCTCCGGCTTCCAACCAAAGATAGGACCATGAATTGGCACTTGTTGATGTTGGACTTTGCGGTGCAGAGTTATTTAATTCAACTTTGGATGTCCAGCTAAATACAACGTACAGTTCAATATTTGGTATATTTAGAATGTCATTACATGGACTGAAGAGTGATACCTTGCCGTCATCGTTTCCGTTGAAGATTGAAGTATATTGAGATCCGAAAATTGAAAACGCTTGGTAAACGAAGGATTTACCATCACAAAATGTCTAAGTTGTATCGTTGGAATTAGAAGAGAAAACCCTTCCTTCATGAAAGCTCCGTGTAGATTACATAGCGCAAATCGGATTGGTGAAACCTATTGAAACATCCATTGGAACACAATTCAAATTATTTTGGGCTTAAAAATCAAAATCATTAATAAATTACTAACCCAGAGGCTTAAGGCTGAGCCACTTTCAACGAGATAAATATCAATGGCATCGAAGCTAACTCGAACTAATTTATATTTAATATCTTCAGAAGTGGGACAAACATCCATGAGCGATTTTGGAGCCTCACGTTCATACTCATTAAAACTAGGACTTCTGACCGAAGAAGAGAACATTTCGCTTTTTAAATCTTCTCCAGTACCAAAACTATTATTGCTGCATTCAACATGAAATACGGGGCACTCAAACTGATTATTTCCATGATGACAGACTAAAAATGAATGCGGAGATCGTAGGGAGTTTTCTCCATCTAAAACTGTCAGTAAAAATGCTTCACAACCACTGACGATATTTTCTACATGCGGAGTAGTAAGGCGGCCACTGAGTTTTCCAAGCTGGACTTCCACCAACCAACTATATTCTAGAGTTTCTTGATCTAGAGTTCGTCCTTCATTACTAAACATCGCGTGTCCCCGAACCTATTTTTTAAATTAATTAAAAATTCAAGCGCTATGATTAGCTAATGGAAAACAATTGTTCATACTTGTAGTCCAGAAAGCATCAAATATCCTTCCTTAAGATGATGGTCTGAACTTTCAGATCTATCAACAGTGTCACTAACAAGGAGCATGACCGGAGAAAGCAGGACTTGCAAAATAGTTTCCTTGAACTTCTTATTCATTTCAAATCCAAACCTTTCCACACATATGGTTGGACATGGAGGATCGGCCTCACTGCAGTTCTGTTTTTGAAAATCAACACCGGTAATCCAAGCTGAATCCTCATACTAAAATATGGTTATTTGTATCTACGATACCTTCAGAAGATGTGCCCGAATATCATGCAAAGTGGCCGACACAGTAACTTCCAAAGGCCGATATTCCCGGGGATCAATCTTATCAAGGGAACCTAGTTTATCTCCCACAGCACCAGAACTTCCAGCAGGAATTTTAAACCCAAACAAATTACCCGTACCACATTTAATCTTCTCCATGTCAATAAAATCTTGATAATCTCCAAAAACATTTTCCTACAGAGTTAAACAAAAGTTAGATACTTTTCTTGAGACGAACAAAATAATTAGAATAGTAGTTGAACAATTAATTAAATTTACAACCTTTAAATTAATAACTATCTTTAATAGAGCTCCATATAGCAACATAACGGATGGACCAACTTCACACTCCACATGAACGTGATCAGGAGGTAAAGACAAGGGGTCAAAATCAGAATAGACAAGGCTGGCAGATGTTACCTGCGAAATATCTTAATTAGTTGGCTATCTCGAGATATAAAAATAATATGGTTGCATGCAATAATATTTTCTTACTTTTTTCGGCATCTCTTTATCCCCGGGTATACGCATTGGAGAAAGCAAACTTTCCTCTTTTTCTGGAGTAGTCACATCTGCTTGCGGAGATGGGCCTAATGGAGGCATTGGGTGGTAATTAAACGCAATGCTGACTGCACATATAGGAACTGACCAGCATTCGATCCAGGATTCGCTATGTAATATTGTATTTGGAATATAAAATAATAAACTTTCACGAAATGGCTGGTTGGTTTATTAGAAAGTATCTTACCTCGTTTGACATATATTTCGCCACTTTTTAACTTTATTTCCTCTTCCACTACTCTCAATATTTTCACTATTTGTCGTGGATGAATTCCAGGTTACACTTCCATCCCGATTACGAACTTTTGCATTTTTAGTCAGAGAATCTAATGCAATGTACACAGTGGATACTTCGGGAACATAAAAATTCAAATCTCCACCCTCGATTTGAATCCAAAATTTGAAAAGAACCGTAGTGGGTAGGAATTCGAAAAATGGTAGATCAAAGGAAAGTTCAAATAGCTCCCCACAAGCCGCTAGTAAACCTGAAAATAATAACAATTAAGGCTGAAACAAATTCAATTTAATGGAGAAATTTTAGAATGGTGATCGCAATACAGACATACTATTTTCATGATTTTGTGACGAGCAGTCTATCCAATTGTACTCATTTGTGGCTGTCATGATTTCAAATTCTTTGAGACAAAAACTGATTTTCCATGTATACGGAACAAAGCTTAGGATATCTGGAGGAGTTCGACTAGACCAATCATTTACCATAGCTATTAAAGAGAAAAATTAAACCATGTATCGATGCTATGTGTTTGTGATAGTTTAAATGTTTCAAGTCTCACCTTGAAAGAACCATTTGTGCGCGAAAATAAGATAAGCAGAGGCTTTGCAGCCAGTCAAGTTCATACTCCAATCTTGGTGATCATTCCAATGAAGAGGATAGTGGGATTCAATTGTAAACTGCAAAGTTTCACTATCCAAAAAGTTCCGGTACTAAAAAAATCCAGTCAAATTCGAATTCGTCAGTTTCTTAGCATAAAAATATAAAATTAAAATATATTTTATTCACCTGCAAACTCGTCGATGCCTCCAAATGAAGAAGCTGTCCTGTTATTTTGGTCGTGTACCCATTCGAGCGAACAATCCAAGGAATACTTACCTCCAAATAGGAGCCAGGCCCAACATTCATATGTATTGCGTTAGTTTCCTGGAGATGATACATTCCAGTATTAAATATATGATTAAAGAAAAGTTAATCTCGATAATATTCATGTTTTTCTCACCTGGTCCCTAGAAAATAGTATATCAACCGTAGCATCTGTAAGCGTAGATAATTTTATATCTAATGATTGGATTTGGCGAAGTTCTCCGGCATACGGAGGACTAGTTGGTTTCAAAGGCTGATAGTCTTGAGGGTAAAATAATTTGTACAGTTGTTCACGTTGCCTATCTGCCCACGGACCATAACTAAAGTCCGTTCCTTTCCCACACTAAAAAATATCACATAAATTTTAAAACGCCAGCAGAGAAAATATAAATTTATTTTAATCCCTTGTGTTTTCCATACCTTAATATCAATTCCCCATATAGGTGGATTCGCTTCTACTAAATCTCCATTCGCAAGTTGCAGCATCTCTGGCTCATTGGGAACAGCGCCTTAAAATCAATTCACATGGTAAAAAAAATTTCAGATTTGAATATTAGTTGGGCTAATATTTGTAACTCTCACCAGGTTCATCCATGTAATAATAAAATTCTAATTTATTGGCTGTGACAATACCAAAACCTTCTCCCATCAATCTTGGAGGGTCGTCTTTCAACCCAGTATACTTTGGACTCTGGCTTAACAATACCTATGAATTCATCGTAGGAGACCGACAATATTATACAGATTCAAGATTAAAATATTCTTAACAAGTCAAAAAACTATCGCAGCGCTTACTTTGAAATTCTCAGCCTTGCATTTAATTATATGCATAAAATGATCCAGCTTGGAAGGAGCTGGTTTTGTAGTATATATTAAATGAGCTTCTTCCACTACCAGTGCAAGCGTGTAGGGAACAAGCATATTTCCGAAAACAACCCTTCCCTGAAATAAACAATCGAATATCATTTCCAACTAAAATCAAGCCTATAAGATCAGACAAGTTTAAACTAATCGGACAGGACTTACACAACTTAGTTCTAATTTAATAACGGGTATCAAGTCTCTCCAGGAGTATCCCACCGCAGAAGGAGGTTTTGGATGGGATTTTCCTCCCTGTTCCGCTTCTTTTTCAGAATTTTTACTTCCCCCTGGAATGATAAATGCATCCAGTCCAAATAATTTCTCCAGTCGGGAATAAAATTCTGATCGATTATATAGATGATATTCAAATCCATTGAGGAGAATCGAGAGCCGCGTATCGGAATGAGACATGTCTACAATAAAGCCTTTTTAAAGAGCCTGTTTTAAATGAAATTCAGAATCTGTTTTCGTGTATATACCCTCAGATATGTCCTTTGGGACGTACGTCCGCCACCACCGAAAAATAATCCATCCATCTTGCACGCGGTAACTGCAGTCTTCACTAATATAAGCTACATCTCGAAACATCACTTTGCCGGAAAGAACGGAGAAAGAGAGAGATCCTAAGGATTTAAAGATAGAAGTTATAAGTTCGCAATGATCCTTCAAAATAATATAACCCACATTTAAAAAACAACGAACCTATTTGAATACAGCCATCCTTGAAGATCCGATTGATAATTTTAGTGGCTAGGAGACCCGTGATGCGTGAACTGTAGAAAGTGATATAGACTATCCAACTGATTGCACAAAGCAATGACAAGAGAAAAATTGCAAAATTACTGTCCATGAATTTAACTACGTCGTCAAGCGAGGTCACATTTTCAAAATTCAGCGTTTCGAATTCCATGTTTTGAATCTGGGCCATTGATTCTGGACTATCAATGTCCATACCATCCCCGGAAATGATTTCGGCATACATTGTAATCGTCTTCTCTTATAAAGTTAGACAGCCAGAAATGATTCCACCACTCGCCCACTTAAAAAGAATAAAAATTATTTTCCATAACAAATTCCGATATTATTTTCTACCCTTTTACTTCAACTGATGAAAACTAAAGACTTAATGTAAGAGTACAGAGATTTGAGTAATTCAACTACTGAAGGGGCACGGATATTAAATTGAGAAGTTTACTAGTGCTTAAAAATTCACAACTCATAAATAAATCTGCTTTATACATCCCACTGAAAGATGTTATATATCCTTGACTATCTTAAAAATTAGAGCAAAAGAAACGACTTCACTAAAACTGCCGGTAGCACCGGTTAAAATTGTGGCCCAGTTTACGACACGCATAGGAAGATAAGATAAGGCTTTTTAGCATTTCCTATTCCTTATCTCTTGTGTACATGTGAAGTGAATTACCCCGTGAGAGTTCTATAAATTGATTCATTACCCAGCCTTCATTAATTGAATCCTGTAATTTTAATAAGAAGCATTTGAAATGCAGAGACATGAACTCATTACCTGTCCCACCGACTTAGCTTATTTCCACCACATAGTAGAAATTTGGCCCTCGTCTCGTCCCGTCATATTCTATCATATCTTAAAACTATCAGTTGCGGCTTGAACGTTGAGTCATCTTATCGACTGCAGTTCCCGAATCCATTCAAGAACGCATGAAAATAAATCCCCGAGCTGTGTTAAATATTTTGGCACTTTCAAACTTCCATTGCACAAAAGTTGAAGTTGAGATTGTCTTGACTGAGTGAGAGGGGCATGTTGCATAGTCTAATGTTCTTTCCCCAAGATTCATTCTAAATGAATAGCATCACTACTATCAACATTCATTTGACCAAAATAGGCTATAGGTCCTTCATAATTGATATTATAAACCCACTTCCTTCCTTTCACTATTGCTGGCCGGTGTACTTTTCTTCCCCCTCGACATTCTTTGATAGGGAATGATTGAAGCTTCATAAAATATTAATATAATAGTTCATACTATGAATTAACGCCTTCCTTCCTCAAGTACAACTACATAATTCTCACTCAATCCAAAAACTATAAACTTGTATTTATGCCGTACAAGTTCCAAGGTCCAAAATCCAATTCAAATTCAAATCGTCACCCAGATCAACTAAACGATCTACACGTTCCTCCCAGGTGAGGTGTTTCAAGTTCGCAATTCTCAACTCTAGATCCTTCAAGAACAAACCATAACTACCATTCAAACTTTTAGCTACAAAGAAAGGCAAAAGGAAATGCAAAATAAATATCTGATACACATGAAAACGACTCAAGCCTTCTTATGTCTTAATTATGAATAAAATGAATTGGTTAAAACTATTTGAGATAGTAAGACTCAAATAATAATAATTGACTACAACATCACATAAAAAATCTTTATCATGTACAGATTAGATTAGACACACATTATTTTACAATTCCTAATTACTCAAGACTCAACTGAAGCTTAAAATTATTTTGAACACAGGGGAACCACATTTACGCAAAGACCATTTCCCAAAATTCCAATTACGACTCAACACATCACAACAATCCCAAGAGACAGAAGCTGAGACTTGAGAGGACGAGTAAAAATTCAACAAGTGCCAACAATGATTCTAGATCTTAATAACAGTCTACAATAATTTCTATATTTTCTTCTATAAATCTGACCAACTAACGGTGAGAACATTTCCGTCCGGCAATCCTCGTTTAAACTCCCCAACTGACTCCACTCCTCTAAATCCAATTATCTTTTAACTTCCCTTCATGCTCTTATCTTGATAATTATGTCAAGTGGTTCACAAGTTGAGATATTATTTCCAAAGCGATTAGTCCACTTGATCAGTGTGGGTTTTTTTTATCTCAGTGTTGATAAATTTTTGTAAAGCTGTCAAACTTGGCGCGGTGGATTGTGCTACTCCCATGGAATCCACCTCCACTCTCCTCTCTGCCCTACCAAAGGCCGAGGAAAGGAGAAGAGGGGAAAAGTCTATGTGTTTAACTCTCTCTCCCCTCTCTGCTTTCTCTATTGATTTCTCACAAAAAGGAAATTAGGAAGGGCTGCAGTTGGCGTGTTGACTTTCCCAGTCCTTCATGAATCTCTGAAAAAAAATAACATAAATCTCTAAACTTTGCTCTTGCATGTTATCAGAGGGGGGCATTTTAGTTGGGCCACAGAGATTGGCTTCCGCAATGTTTGGAACTTGTTTCAGGTTTTATATTTGGTATGCCTGTTCAACCACTCTAGGAAATCAGCTAATGTGCACAAGTACAAAGATTACTGCGACGCCTTGATGCTTAATTCACATTGTGAATGTCTATTTTAAGTTCGTTTAAATGTTTTGATTGATTGATTTGATTTTTTGTCTTTATTACAGTGTCTGTCCCAACTCAAACTATAATTTTGTTCTTCCATTAGTGACACTTTCACGTTTTTGTATCTGTCATAATTCAAGCTCAATTATGGTTTATTTCAGTGTACTATACAGTACATAATTCGATTTATCAAATTCAGCTCAGTATATGGTCACATATTTAAGGTATAGATGAATATTAAGTATTATCTATGCATCTAATAGTATTTAAGCATGGTTCCCAAACTCTCCGAGGTCTATGCAGAATAGCTTATTTGAAGCTCCTAATTATAGATAGGCATAGTAAGGATGCATTTGGATGGATGAAAACCGAAGGATGCATTTGGGCTAATAAAGATTAATGGCTATAGTGGGACAAAGGTACGAGAGTAGGGATAGGTAGTGCGACGTTTGATGAGCTAGTTGGTTAGTGCTTTTTTGCTAATAAATAACTTTATAAGAGAATGAAGATCTTTAATTGTATTTCATACTTGTATTCAGGAAAGCAAAGGCAGTTAAAATTAAGGAAAGGTCAGGAAATCCCAAAAAGGTCAAAATAATATAATGCTACATGAGAAAGTCCGGAGAAAGTTAGAGAAAGTCGTACAGTCAGGAAGAAACTCATCCGACATAAAACTCGACAAAAAAACATTCATCAGGAAATTCATCGAAAACCCATTGACATAACCAATCAAAAATAAACCCACCGAAAAACATCAAATTTTTAATGAGTCTATTTTTGGGCTCTCCTCGAAAACATTTTGTCCCGGTAAATTTTTTTTGAGTTTTGATGAGTCCATTTTATGACTTTCTATTTTGTACTGTTAAATTTTCAATAAAATCGGAACAAAATTGGTAAAGGGTCAGGAGAAAGTCATTGGAAACTCATCAACCAAAAACTTTCATCAGGAAACTCATAGAAAAAAACTATATCCAATAATATCATGTACTCGTAATTTAATTTCAGAACGGTGGTTATAGTACCATTATATAGGGGTATAAAGCTAAATCGCGATCACTATTATCAGTTATGAGTCGAAGTTTAAAACATCCTAATTCAGATTTATTGGCTATTGGTCCATGCACGTCGACATTCCTCATCGTCCTGTAGTTTTTACGGACGACACCGACTGACGAAAAGCACCACCAGCTATCAAACACTTTACAAGTGTGTAATGTGTTCAGTTTTATGCATTCATGAATTATGATACAAATTAAAGTTTGGAGCATCCAAGCTTCAGTTTTTTAAATTTAATTCGAATTCCGATCTTCTCCCTTCATTACAAGCACAATACAAAACGTCCTTTTTATGATTTTCCTGGTGAAGGTTTTTGTCGGTAAGTTTGGATAAGTTTTAATGAGTCCACAGTCCACGTTATGATTTTTTTGGAAAATTTATCGTGTCGGTAAGTGGTAGATGAGTTTCAATGAGTCCATGAATGAATAATCGATAAATGGATGAAGACATTGAGTTTTTTATTTCGTTTTCCATACACGGTAGGTTTATATCATAAATATAAAAAATCAGGATTATTTATATTATAGACATTATAGGTCTGTTCAGTGCTCCGCAGAAGAGATAGTTATAAACCACAAACATAAATAACAAAAATTTTAAAGTCAATATGGGCAATCTGGTTTTGCCCGAATCGGTATTTGATTTTTGTATTTGTTGGTATGCATCTGAATCAGATGCAGACAATAGAGTTGATTGGCACATATAATTTGGTTCAAAAATTTTCAAAATCGTATGCTTCCCGTATTTCCCAAGATTTCTAGAATTAGACTAACTCATTTAGACACTGATGGAGAGGAAACCGACTGTATCACGGGTCACGATATAAGAGTTTTTGGAATATATTCTATGTCATTTTAAATGATTGACTAAAAAGTAGTGCAGCTATTTTAAGTGAAAGTTCGCGTGTCCTTCCGTTCGTCCGGACGATAACTTTCGAACGATTCAATTTCTTCGAAATCTGTTATCCCGCAGGGGCCAATTTCGAAGATGGGCACAATTGGGTGGACCCTCCAGGGTCTTTTCAAAGATTTATTCTAATATTTAATGCACCACAATATTATAAACAAGTGGAGTAGCGTAAAATTAAAGAAGGATACCACAAACTAGCCATGGATAGTCTGTGGAATTACACAACAGGCGTAGTTAGTGTTGTATTTAAATTGTAAACATGCATGCAGCAAAATTCAATTCAATTTCTAACCTCAATTTGACGCTGAAGTGATCCATCTTATCTGCGATACTTTGCTATACTGTTTGAACCGTTTATTAGTTCATATCGTATATTAGTTGTAGTAACAGACTAGATATAAACTAGTTAAGTAACTTCTTTATCCTTCATAGTAATAACTTGAAACTTGGAGCATTTATTAACTTCCCCAGGCTCACTTTGGTGGATAAGATAGGACTCTTTTTGCCGTCCAGTATGGCTAATCAACAGCCACTTTGGCAAAAAAGGAAGAACTCGAACGAAACGCTGAAAACTGCTAATAAATTGAAAGTATGAGTGAGGGATAGGAAATTTTGGATAAGATTTTCATCCGTCTATCAGTCTTATCCTGAGTATTGGTTTCCAATCGAATTAATATGTTAATATAGAAGACTTCAAAGATTTAATAATTGAAAAACACTCTCAATGCATTTATGTACATGTTTATAATGCCCAGGTGCCAGGATTTAAAACGCGTTTTGAAATTCCACATGGAGCTAAATATTCTCATTCCAGTCATTCAACAAACAATTTTTGGCATTCAATAAAAATATTAATATTATCTTTAACTCTTCCAAATACACAAATTTCGTTGGAATTTTAAATTATCACATTGAGATAGTAATATTTGACAAAAGTAAAAGCAAAGTGTGCCACAGATGCGTTCTAATGCAGGATCAAAATATTGAGAAATAAGTCCTGAGTTCTGACTTGAATATTTTAACCTCCTCCAAGATAATGTCAGTGGTCCTCAAATTTTAATTTTGTTGTAGCTTATTCTCAAATTACTTTTCATTCGCTAACGTGTGTTATTTTTGGTCCATAATTTAACTCTTCTCTGATATTTTAATATTCAGTCCGCTAGTCTGTTCAGCTTTGGACAGACTAGCGGTTTCCGTGCCTTTGTAAATTTAATTTACGAGTTTTGGTTTTCGTAGTTTAAATGTTGTCCTTGAATAACTTGTGCGTTGTTGGTGTTTTAAATGAAGGTTAATTACTACACATACCTTAACCTTGCCAACTACAGAGTATTGAGGCTTTGCTTAAAATATTTACATTAAAAATCCATTTAACAATAGGCAACTTTATAGTCTCTGTTGTATAATTTAGAGTACAATTTTAAATTAATGTCACACCTCTTACAGATCTATTAACTCTTACGATTACCGATTGAATAAACTCGCTGAGAACCAATTGCCAGAGCAATAGCACGCTAAAAAGGTATTATTTCCATTGGGTTAGGTACACACTTTGATATCTGAAGTTTCTTAACGATAATATCAGGGATCAAGTGATCTGTTATGATACAAACCCATTTGATTTGCATAAAATAAACTAGCATCGCTATTTATGCAACAATTTTTAATACATTTACTCAAAGGACTACTTACTACTTCCATAAACACGGAGGCAACGATGGAGGGGGTTTTAATATTGCTCATTCCACTCGAAAGTCATTTAGTGCGAACTTTGACATCTCTGTCAATTTTAATAGCAATTAAATATGGTAAAAATAATAGCCTATTATTGATATGACCATATTATAGATAGTGCTTGTTTATTTAATTTAGAATTACACGTATTAGCACCAACCGGTTGAGTGTGAGTGTATAGTTATGGGATTAAATAAATATGTTCCAAGATGCAAGATAATTACTACATCGATAATAAATGTCCTCTACGTCCTCGTCAAAATATTATCCTTCTAATACAACCAGAACATGAAGATTTTCTCAAGCTATGAATTATGAACTATAGGTTAGAGATAAAATTTGAATTGTGGATTAAATTTTAGATTCAACCCTCTGAAAACGAATAATTGACCAGATAATATTTTCTAGATGGTCCAAACTTGAACCTTCTCGGCGATGATGCACCAATTGGCATGATCATAGTAGGAAGAAATGATGTGAAGATTTTGAACATATTTCTCAATCAATTTATCTAATTCCCCTTCACGAAAGACATGGTAGTACCGGTGATAGGTAAGAGCTGTTGAGTTTTCAGCCGCAGAATTTTCTGTATCTTCTCCAGCTTGTGAAGAAGATTTACTACTAGTTCCCAAATGCCTAATCCGACCAGAACTTCCAGGCCCAGAGAGGCTGGATTTATTTGAGTGAAGTTGTGGGAGTGGTATAATGGAGGGGAGCGATGGTTTCGGTTGGTTTGACGACGAATTTGTTAGTGAAGATTTTGCAGAAGACCAAGATTCAAAACTTTCACCCCCACGGATCGAACAAGAACAAGTTGAAGACATTCTGACGCTGGAATCTATCGAAGGGTTTCTTGAGGGATGCTGTCGACTGCTTGACAAATTCTCCAGTGAGTCGAATAACGAATCCCGTTCTTCCATTTCCTCCAGTAATTTTGCGCTTAATTCCACTGTCGCTTGACTATTCGAGCTCCCAGGCTCTCCAATCGTCACTGACTCTTCTGAAATCTTACTTGTCTGAGTGGGAGAATCGTCCATAATACTAGAGGGCCATTTAGCATCAGGGCCTTTTGGTTGGTATTTTTTTACGTCACCAAGTAGTAATTTCTCTCCCGCAGTTCTTCTCTCTATTGAGGTACGCTTCACAAGTTGTGGTGGCGGATGATGTTGTGTCACAGAGGAAGATGGAAGCGAGGATAACCAATCAGATGTGGACCCTAGCTTTGCGAGGGTCAGTTTTCTCCTCGATTTCGGACTGGAATTCGAAACAAGACTTTCAAAGGATGATACTACGCTCGTAGCTGCTTCTAGAATGCTAACCGATGAAGCCTTTTTGTATTTTGAAGTTTTGGGAACTTCAGATTGTTCCTTGATAAAGTCTGTCGGTTCTTCCTTTGAAATCATACCCTTCTCAACCTTTAAATTTAAATCATTTTGGTATGCTGTAGGTTTATCTTTAGAAACTGAACCAAGCTTTACTTGCGATTCTGTAAGAGGATCCTGACATTTGATTTCTATTTTCTCTTCACTCTGGAGTAGTTTTTCTTCTCCCGTTTCATGAGGAACTTCAGATGACTTTTCACGTTGATTGTCAGGAGTTGTAAGAGGCCAATTATCTTCATTCACTACACTAACTACGCTGCTAATGGAATTGGGTGAAGATGAAGAGGTATCAGACGTATCAGCATCCTCAGTTTCCGGATTGTATAACTCAACAGCTAAAGCTTTAGGTAAACTTCTTCGGACCAACTGTCGCGTCACTTTATTTCCCGTTGGTAACACCCCGGGTTTCCGTAAAACTTCTATTTTCTCGATTTTATTTTTCGAGACAACAGGTACTGGGACACGAATATCTTTAAACTCAGCTGCCGAAGGCCTCTCTTCTTGAGGTTCAACTACAGAAACGGTTACGGAAGATAAAGGAAGCTCTTCCGTATTAGAACGTCCTACTTCCGGAACACATGATAATACATTTGTGGCAGCTTCATCAAAAATGAATTTAGTTACTTCCTTCTGGGTTGCAGTTCCATACAAGTTAATCTTTGTAGGGCTAACTTCAGGACTTCGGCGTCGTACAGTTTCAGAGGCTAGAGGGGAAGGACTTTTGGGGAGGTTATGGTTCGGAGGGGACAGTCTAGTGCCGGGTGACTTGGGTGACCGGTCAGAGTCTGTGCTATTAGCACGTGTTTCTGTACTAAAGACAAAGCTTTCATTCCCTCCCTCCATAGATGCTGCTTTAGGAATGAAAATAACACTAGCAAAGCTATCTTCAGAGTCAACGCTGGTGTCGCTCTGAAAACTGGAGTCTTTTGAACTATCTGAACCCTCTTCTCTTGAAAGTTTTCTAACATGACGTACACCTGGGATCAACTTGTTTCCATTTCCAGTTCCCATGCTATCGTGAAAAATGTCATTCTCAGATGGCCGCCGTTTTAGATGTGGTGGAGATAAGACCTTGGCAGACGGATTAGGGTCACCCAAGTCTTTCCCCTTGTTCAGATTTAATGAGCCAGCAGAGCTTCTACGTAGAAAAAAGGGAGGAAATAAACCTCGTCGTACTGTACTTTCCTTGGACCCTCTTCTTGCCCCAAGAAAGGTTCCATGAGGTGGAGGTGAAGATCCAGTATCATCCCCTTGTTTCCAATTTTGAAGCATTCGAACTATTCCGTTTCTTATAGAAGAAGTTTGATTGGTCGATTGTCTTTGAAATGTTGGACTAGGATTTTGAGTACCACATGATGATGGATCAGACTGATTTTGAGACTCTGCCCCACGGAAACGACTACTTATCCCATTTTTAATCAATTGAAGACACTTGACATTAGATGAGTTAAGAAAAGCTTCCTTCATTTGATCCCATCTTGTATTCTCCCTTCGTTTGTAGATCAGTTCTTCGTTAAGAGAACATTGCTTTTGAATGTTCTGCTTAAGTTTTTCTTTCTCTCTGAGTCGTTCCGAATATATAAGCTCCTCATTCAAAGAAGATTGTTTCCAAAACGTGGAGCCTAAAGCTACTCCAGCACGACCGGATGTTGGAGGCACCTGAAGTGTACAAGGAGGTCTCAGCTCGGGCAGGTCTCGTACGGATTTTTTAATTTCTCCCCAACAGACTGAGGTTTCCCCATGGAGTGCTTCTGAAGAGCCGTGTTCACCTATTTCAGCAGATGTCTCATCGGGACTGCTATGACTGATCGATTGTTTTTGTTTTACTAGGACAGGACGTAATTTTTTCCCATTTGTATCGATAAACTCTAGTGTCAAGTTGGGAGTTGAACCCGTGTTTGTTCCATTAACAGTGACATCAGGTCTAAATTGACTATTGTTTAGGTAATTGCCAATAATTTCTGAGGAAGTACGAGATCCTCCAGAATTTTTTTCTCTGTTAGCATCAAGGGACTCTACACTTTCAGTCTGAACAGCTTTGTGCCTAACAAAGTCAGGAAATTGAATCTCATCGTTTGATGAAAGAACTCCGGACAAACTAGACGTAGAGCGAATGACATCAACAGCCTCGTCGACTGGGGCAATATTTTCTCTTTCTACCTCTTCTGTTGATTTTCGTTGAGAACGTAGAATTCCAACAGGTATCAGTCCAAATAAGTCACTCAAACTCTTCGACTTGGGCTGAGCTACTATAGACGCGCTAGGCTGCTGTATTTCACTAGTTGTCTCCAAAGTCCTTCTCCTGTAAAAAAAAAATCGAATTGTTTTATATCCAGCCTTAGAAAACTTCATTCAATAAGAAAAATTTCTATAATTTAAAGACGTAAAAAAGTGTGTCGGATTTTTCAGGTCCGAGTAGAAAGGTAAAATGATTTATCGAAAATCACCATCAATCCAATTATTGAACTACTAATATATTTTATTTCCTATTCGTCTTCTTCATAAAGAAAATGGGATTACACCGTAATGGGGAAATATTGATGCTCGAATAAAATCTGTCCCTGAAATGTCCCAAACAATTATTTCTGATATTATAGACTATAACAGAAAAATCCTGATAATTTCAGTCTGTCTGCTAGAAAAAAATTTGCTTTCTGCAGCCTGTAAAAACTAAAGTTATCCGTCCCATCTTGCAATGGCACATTACCAATGTTCTAAAGATATAATGGTTATAAAAGCTTTTCGTAGAACATACCGTCTTGGGTAAAGAACATCCGAGAAAAGCATTCCCCGTTGTCGGTGTCGGCCTTCATTCTTAAGCTGGAACAGCTCAACAAAATCTGTTGATTCCAGTTGACGAAGTTCAATGGGCATGAAGTTATCCGGGGGCTGATTCCCATTATTGTTTCTGAATTCCATTCCATCACCAACATCCTCTTCCATGGATCCTAGATGATCTCCACTGTCGTCTCCAACTGGAATATCCAATCCTTGCAGAAACCACGGTCGGCGACCTCCTCGATTTCTTCTCGTTCCGGCTAATTTCTAAAATCATAAAATAAACATCATAAAATAATGTCAGGTATGTTAAAAAAAAGTACTTCCCCACTCTATGAAACTATACATGGAAAGCGAGAGGCTCGTACAAAAGGAATTCACCACACATCCACATTCAAGTTTTGTAATCTTGCAATGAATAAAATGTAGTACCTGTAGGGCTCGACGAACAAAGCTATAGCATGACTCATTGGGGCTGGATAAATCGGAGCTGCTTTGAGAACTACTTGGACAGGTTGGATCGATGGACCGACCTCGATGGCGAATCCTCCCTCGTTTACGACATCCAACACTGTAAAAATCCAAAAAAGTCTTTGTTTCTAACCGTAACCAACATTGTTTACTTCCTATGGCTACTATACAGAATACTGTCTATTTTTGCAATTTCTTTCTATACCTTCACTATCGTTCTCATTTTCTATTAGTCAAACTACAGTTTTAGTTCCTCTCCATTTACCTGTCCAGATCACCAGAACGTCTTTTTGTTGGACAATACTCGTGTATTCCCAATCTGGTAGATACTGCTAAGCAAAGTTATTCTGATAATAAAATACATTGACCATTGCCATTCATGTGTAGACCATTGAATTACAGCATTATTGTGTATCAATCATCATGCAGACTTGTATTTCTTTAATTTAATGAAGAGGGCAGAGGAAACTAGTTGCAAATCCTCTGCTAAAACATATTACTAGATGTTTTAAACTTACTGGCATGGCAAAACCCGTTGAAAACTCTTAAAACCGGTTGAAACCCTTGAAAATTAAATTTATCTACAAAAATCGGTGAGTGCAGAACTTTATTTGAAAACTCATTCGATCACCAGCTTTGATTTGAATAATAATTCAAAATCAGTTTCGATTTGAGTCTTGGAAATATTTTGTTATTTTTTTAAATAAAATTTTACTCGTTTCTCACAATCCATAAGAAATCTCTACAGCTTTTTAATATATTCATATATTCATTACAATCATGCAATTTAAATCCCTTGCTGCATGAAATGTTGATGAAGGTTATGAATGATGACTTATGACTTACATGATTTCATTCCATCGAACGCTGTTTCTCTTTATTAGTCAGTAAAAAATTCTGGTTCAATTAATATGTAATATGTACTGTAGATATTTGTTAACAGTTGCAGTTGGATATGAAAACTGTGTACTAATAATTAAATTTCTGGGATAATCTGATAATCGAACTGATTGTATGCAGTATGATCATTATTTTAAAGAGCCCTAAAATAGATGAGACAATTATCAAGAACAAAACAAACCTGCAGGACGGGTAGGAATGGTCAGAATCCGAGGTTTGAGTATACGCGTGATAATGAGTAGCAGCATCGTCATCCGAAGTTGTGGTTGTCGTAGAATTCAAATCCCGTTCAATTGAAGAAGTCTTATCGTCACTGCTGGAAGTCATTGGTCTATTCCATGGCACAAGTACGTCTTGAGACTCAAACTATATAGAGAACATACGTTATTCATTTCAAATGCCCCTGCTTGAATAAAACTTTTAAATAAAGTAGGGTTTACATTCTTAAATTTTTGAAAGGCTCAATTCAAATAAACGATTTGAAACTCTTTTGTTAGGAAACTGGAATTGGTAGTTGGGGTAGGGTTATTACTGCGATGGGGATAAGGATTCAATTATTTAAACTGTGTGGCCATATCTTTGGGAAAGTATCATGAATGCATGAGGAAACGGTGCACCTGTGGTTAGTTGTCGGGGTTTCATAAAGCCTACGAGAGAGATCCAATGATCGAAACACATACTTAAAAACGATGTTAAAGCCATTCCCTAGCTCAAAACAGAAAGAGAGCTATTTGGGGAAACTCGGAAAGTGTTAAGAATAGATATAAATTGGAAAGACTGGCCCGGATAAGAAACAGATCATATGAAGAATTTTAAATTCTAGCTACTCATTTATGAAAGTATGAAACACTTTCTAGCTATGAAACTCACCAAGTTACATGTGAATCAATGGTGAAATGGAAGACTAATGACATTTTGAAGTAGAAGAAGCCCAGCGGTGTAATTTAATGAAAGGACTATGAACAGAGACTAACGCCATTGTTTACGTTTAGGGGAAATTTGTCGATAAATTATGGATTTGTTTGTGTTAGATTCCATTAAAGATGGCAATCTGTTTACTTTCGAGGTCCCTAAATGCTCTCCACTTTACTTTAATACCACTGAGACCGAGGGGCTATGAATAATTAATTTCAGTAAGTACCCTCGTTATTAAATATTAACTTTCAGCTTATGCAACCGCCCTAGAATAACTTTTCCTCAGGAAAAGCACAATCTAATAGAATTATTTTCAAGCATGTATGATAGGTACAAAGTTAAAAGTGTCGACTGCGATAAATGAAAAGTGTGTAGCAAAATCTAGGACCAACCCGTCGGTGACGCTGCTCCATTGCCCAAACTGAAACCATGAGGCGTCCTCCAATACGTAGCACCCTAGCTAACTCCTTCAAAGCGGCTACTCGACGCTCCGTAGTCGCAAAATGATGAATGACTGCAATGGACACCACAGCATCGAAACAGTCGTCGCGGAATGGAATATTTAAGTTATCGCTAATTAAAACCTGTCAAACAGTTAAATTTTACAGTTTACTCACTGCCATCTTTAAATGTTTTTTTTTATTGAAATACCAAAAATTTCACCAGCTTACCTCATGATTCTTTTCACGAGCGGCACCCGTAAGGTTTGAGCAACGGTCGATTCCAATTTTATAAATTGAAGGATTGATATCCAAATACTTTCCATTCCCACAACCTAAAAAAAACAATTGAGAATGTTTTTCATTGTTCAATTAAAATGAAAAGTGTATCTGAAACTTCTTCGTTGTGAGTTATGATCAGTTAGAACTTTGAAATTAAATCATGCATTGAGTCCCAGGGAAATCTATCTTTTCGCCAAACGAAGGTTTTTGAAAATGTATTTTCTATCTCTAACCATTACACTTCGATAGGTAAGGTTAAATAAATCCTAATTGTTTTATTTTTAAGTGGAGCTAAGAAATTGAGCTGTAGCTTACCAACGTCACAAACAATAGACCCCGGCTCCAGTTCCAAAAGAAATTGCTTGACCTTTGGCCACGGTCTGTATCTTGAGTCTGAGAAATGGGAAGCAATTTGTTGATAGACATCATGTACATAAGCTTTCTCTAGGGCAACGGATCTAGCCTCCCGTTCGACGCTTGAACTATATTCTTCGGGTTTGTTGTTTACATTTTTGGATCCCCAGGCCGGCTCCGGTTCCATTGCGAATTTTGTTTTTAAGAGTTTCTATTCTAGCACTCCTCATTCCTTAAAAAAATCCAAAAACAGATTTTGACCTTTAACAGAATCCATTTCTTGTTCTAAAACTTCTCAACTTATAAAAATATAGTGTTTCCGGAGGCGAAGATTATACTGACAACTGAGTAAAAGTTCTTCAAAATGTCAATAATGTTCGAGAAAACAAGAAACATGAATGGATTAAGGTCACAAAAGCTCCGGAGGTTGAATTTGAAGAGAAATTTCTCATCATATTAAAAAAGTATTTATTTCAACTTAAAATATTATTTTGATCTAAATAACTTAACTGAGAACTATGATGAATGTTATGTGTGCAACTCTTTGTTGGATGAATACACTTTTTTTTCATTGAGATCTGGTTCAAAAGTCTAAAAAAAGCTCTTAGAATAATTCAAACTTTCAATTGCTAATTAATAGTTTGGAAGGAATGTGGTTAGAATATAAAATTATGGGTTTCATATGACGTTTTTATGTGGCAGCAGTACCTCGAAATCGTTATTAGAGATTAACCAATACAATTTATCTGTTTACACTAAGCAATCGTATTCATTAATTGTCAGACTTTATAGCGAGGAGGCTTTCTCATAGGCAGTTTCCCCGTTTCTAAATACACTTATAAATAATCGAATACATAATCATAATTGACGGGAAGTGACAGTTCTTTGTGGTTACCCATGAACTAAAAATATAAGGCTATTTCTAATTCAATGAACATACTTAAACCATTCCTATTTATTCAGGTACTTCTGTCAGCCAGATTTTTTATGCTTACAGTGTGCAACTTCAGAGAGCCAATGCCTCAATTTGCATAAATGTTTTTAACATTATGTGCATAACACATTTTGAATTTCCAATAAAATTAGCTTAACATTTTCTGGCTAAAATCTTCACAGTATAGTAGTATAGTATAGTCATAGTCACAGCATAGACGAAATAACACTCACATATATAGTAGCTGTGCTTAAAAACTGGACTTTCAAACATAGGCCGTGAAATTTTGAAATATTGAAATATCAAGACGATTGTTTTAGAAATGTGTACGAAATAATATCAGCTTCGATCGGCTATGACGTACTTTTTATAGCAAAATTAAATACCTTCTTACATTTGACCTGTATTGCATACTTGTATACAACTTGGTGATTTCAAGATGAATTTATAAAGTGCAACCCTCTCAGCTCTCGCCTAGCTGGGGCCGCAGTCCCGAAACCGATACAATTTCATAGAAATGAGACTTGCCATATATGAACTCCTGTTATTACTATTACTCATAAAATGTTCTTGACAGTGTCGGAAAACGCTGGTTTTATAAGGCTGATCGAACGGGTCGAAATTAAATATAGCTATTATACAGTGTATGGAAATCTCCCGTTTGAATTGGAATCATTTACCTACAGGGTTGCCAAACTAAGCAATAGAACTGTTGGATCGATTTAACAGCTTGCACTTAATCTCTCCCAAACGATCAAACTAAAACTAATTCTACTCCCATTCCCACTTTGTAGTCGTCTACAATATATGATTAACCCACAGGTTTATTTATGGATGGATGGATTATTACTGTTCCGTCAATTTTTACAATATTTAGCCAGCAATGAGTACCAACTGATGGTTAACCTGGACGGGAAGTGATAATGGATTGGAGTCTGTAAAGGGTACTGATGCATTAAGTGATCCGTAAAATATATGGTGATCCGAGCCAAGAGATTCGTATGACTTTAAGTGATCCAACGATTTTAATACTGATGCTTTAATTGATCCAGAGAATTTTAACCAGTTTATTAAGTCAAAATTTCAATGTCAATGAAAAGTTTACAATTGATATAGATCCT
>JAQFYM010000205.1:0-99339 GCA_034694785.1 Agrenia bidenticulata | reverse complement strand
TCGATCTCACCCTGCTTTCTACCTTTATGGATCTTGGTGAAGAATGCTGTGAACTGGAGCTTCTCCATCGTGATGGGGTTCTCCTTGACCACTACGGCACTACGTGTGTATTCTTCTTGCTCGGAGAGACCATCCCTGAGCCGTTGTATCGGTAGTAACCTCCGACAGCTGGTAAGACGTAAGAGCCATGAGATATTTTACAAAGCATATACAAATATCATTTATCCATAATATAGGCTCTGATTATTAGTCTACTAGCATCAACTTACCTGGAATTTGAGTGAGACGACGACATTTCTTGGTGCTAAGGCGTCCTTGGGGTCAACCTCGTTTCGGGCATTGTACACCTTCTCCTGCAATCATCAAATTCTTATCATTCTCTATTGCTTGTCTAATGTTATGTGTTGGAGAGCTAAAGGCTAACCCGTTGGTCCATAAGCTTATTCAAGAGTTCTCTTTTTAGACGTTAGAATGGATAAACGTTTGACGAGTTCAAGATTAAGTTAAGAGGACATATGGGGTACTGAATACCTTGTATCACATTTTAGTAATAATAATTTATTTGATTAAGCATTAGATTAAGCATTAAGATTAAGCTATGAAATACTGACTAAAGATTAGCGTTTTGAAAGTGTTTTTGAGACACTGTGGGAGGGCTGAGTATTACCTATCTTGTATGGGAATTGGCCTTCTAACTATGAATTTCTTTTGTACCAATTTATATGGATGAATAAATACCACAATTACAATTACAATTACAATAAAAGATGCCAAGAATGAACTTCTCAGAGTAAAGTAAGGAAATAGAAAAGAATGTATAATTTATTATTAGTGTTTCTAGACTGTAGACCTGCATTAAAAGGTATGGGACATAATAGGACCGTTGTGTTAGCCATAATACGCTATGGCTATGCGGTGGTAGTGGCACAGCCTGGAAGGGTATTGAGTAGGTTGGGACCATAGAACTAGAACCCCGGAGGTATTTTAAACAAAAATCTGAAAAACCGAAAAAATTTCAACCGGGTATTTCCCGGTTTTTTTAAATCCGAGATAATACTCTCTGGGGAATCACTTCAGGACTCCCTATAATACGCTATGGCTTTGCTGTGGTAATGGCACAGCACAGCTTGGAAGGGTATTGAGTAGGTAGCTTAGGACAGTCGCAATGGCTAAACGGGCTAAACCCTGCCCAACTATGTATACAAAGAGGGATTGCTCGAGGCAATCCTCCTCAGTCGACTGCTGGCCTTCGAGCAGTCAACATCTCCATGCGAGAGGTGAAATGCTGTTCCTCCAGCAGCAGGAGATGTTTCCTCTTTCACCACGACTGCTTCACTACATTCCTACATTTTGCCAATATCAATTTTTTTTTACATTTTTAAATTTTTTTATTTTTTTATTTTTTTTTGTGTCTTGTTACTTCATCTCTTGCATATTAGTTCTTATGCAAGAGATGCAGTAACAAAACACATGAATATTTGGGGAGAGAGTTTGGTATTGAAGTTTGAGGAATTGAAGTGGATTAGTGTGAATTTTGTAAATAATGTACTTCACATTTGGTGAGGAATGCTCAATTTATGCATAGATTAAGTTTTTTTAAATTATGTTGATTCATAATTAAATAAACTATTATAAATAGGTGGGCCAAAAATTTTACTGCTACCGGAGGCCGATGCTCCAACTTAAATCCTGTTTCCCAGATTGTGGCCAATCGAGACAAAATCATATTTGCTGTTTTGACTCATTTATCTTTATCTATCTGGACTTCCAAGGTAAATATTTATAAAAAGTTAAACATTATGAATATTTTCAGAATTAGTTCAGTAATACACAATTAATTCACGTTGGCCTTTTTAGCCTCGTCTACCTGTCGTTTGCCATGAAAGAAGTTATACGTTGGTGGAAAAGCCAGGACCTAACGTGGCGATTGTATGGAAACCAGATTCAACCACAGAAAAGCTTCCTTACTTTGTAGTTTTATTCATTGCTATATCTAATAAGCAAATTCTTAATTCAAACATACATTCATAGTGTGTGGGGGAATCACAATGCTGATGCGATAATTTTAGGTAAAATATCAAAACACGGTATCATATTATGAATCCAAGATGTGAACTCTTTTTTGCGGGGATTTATCCGACAGAAGGTAACAAGGAGGTAGAAAATTGCACTTAGTTCTTGTAAATCTTCCTTATTCGGTGATCCACCTTGACTATTCGTGGTGGAATGGACTAAAAAGGAATTAAGATACTGGCAAATATACGCCAAAAAACTGAGGGTGTTTGTAGGATGCATTTGGCACAGAAGGGTTGAAAGACTAACGACGAACGGAATACCGTCCATTGGGTCTGAATTTTTTCTGCATATTAAGCTACCTATATAATGATCATTTAAAATTATTAGTTCTTTACATTGATTCTTGATAGAAAAATTAATCGAATTCGAGATTATGTTTGTTTCAATTCTTACCAACACTTTTGGAATATACAAGTTTATGAATATGATTTATCACGATGAGTGCCAGGTACAAAGACACGTTGGGGATGGGCTCTGAAGTTGCATAGATTTTTGAATACGGCTCACATAGTCCAAGGGGTTCGGAGAGATTGGCCGTTTCGAATTCTAACGTTGATGCCTCGTCGTCTGTTGGGATACTACCTGCAGTACTTGTAGAAGTTGCTGACAGTTGTATTTCTGCGAGTAGGCTATTTAAAACAGGTTTTAGGAATCAGAGTGGCCTATGATTATTGATAAAAAAACGTATAAGACATCTCACTTGTTCAACACATTCACTGTACTATGAAGATGCTTGGCTTGGAAACTGGCTGCAACACGTAACTGGTACTGTATCCTTTTCCGTATCAACTGAAGCTGTCCAACTTGCTGTAGAAGACTCGTTGGATTCGGGACAGAATTGTTAAACCTTACTGCTTTGGCATACCAAGCAGTGTACTGCTTGAAGGGTAACTCTAAAAATGTTAAAATCAGTAAATAAATAGTCATCGGATTTGACGGATTTCCTAATGTAAATAAGAATTTTAAGAATGAAAATGGGTATGCCTTGTCAGTCTTACCTATCAATTTTGAGCTTGGGGTTAATTTCGGCTCCAACGAAACCAGGAACTCGCGAACAATTGGTTTTTGGTTGATCTCTTTACGAAAGAGATTGAACAATTTCTAAAATGAAAGGCATTAGCTAGACACTATCAGTCAAATAAATAAAAGTTTAAAAAGTACTTTACTTGGAGATTATCAGCTATCATAAACGATATAACTTTATCCAATCCAGTTAAACCTGTGATTCCTATGCATTTTTCCATGATAGCAAAGTATTCGGGAGTCAAAAACGGTGCGTGTGTTTTCAAATCATACCAACTACTTGTAGCTGATAAATACAATGTTGACTTAGGATCTGTGAGAACAATTAGTTCACATGCAAGTCGGCCCACGAACGTGGAGCCTGTATAATCGTGCTCGTTGCTGAAAAAAGATGCAGAAGAATTGATAACATTTACAGGAATCGGTATCTCTTTTGACTGGTACATTGACTGGAATGGAAGAATTTTATTCTTTATAAAAGCATTCGATTCTTGTTCCGCTGTAAAATTAAGAACTCTCGAAAACTCCTCTTGAAATATCTTAAAGATCCCAGAAAAATTAAGTTATGGTATAGGTAGTCGACATTTTTTACTATTAAATTAATTGACTTAATAATGACTACCTTTAAGCCGTTTGAGTTTACATAATCCCCGATATATTCAAAAGATCTTTGTATACCATCAAGACGTTCCGCAATTAGATCAAGTTTAGACTTGAGAGTTATTTCTCTTCCTAATTGGCTTCCCCTTCCAGCTTGAAAAACTAAGTTGTTATGAAGCAAGTCACAAACTTGTCTTACAAGCTCTTTTCGTATACCATTTTCAAGCAATCTCTTTGGGTCAATTCGTATTATTCCAACCAGAGTTGTTTGCATCATAAGAATTCCTTCAGCAAGTACAGACATGTGATGAGTTAGTCGAGAAACCTGTACGACAGTTAAGTGTTAAAACAGTTATAAAACACGATATATTAATAATACAGTGGAAATTCATTACAAAAAAGTTTGTTCTACCTCCTGTCGGTCTTCTAGCTGTGCATATTCTTTCACTTTATCTTTATCCAGCCTGGTAGGCAATTCTTTGATGGAATTCGTCTGCAATTCGATGATTTGATGCAGTATTGAAAATACGGACTCCGGAATTATCTGCAGGACTTTTTGAACGTAAGACACAAGTTCTTCAGAGTAATATGATGAGACACTAACTAACAAGTCGTTGGCTTTTGCTTGGCCAATTCTCATGAGTGGGACATCCATAGCTGACGATAACTAAGTAAAAAGGATATTCGACTGTTCAAAATGAGTATCAAGACATCGGAAATCAAAATAGTAGAATGTGTAACTATTAAACCTTTAAAAAAACGGCTCTGAGTTTTGATACTGCAAATGGGTCTTCGTGGATTAATCGTTGCATTAAAGGAGTATACGCATCAATCAAGTCACCCCAAGCATATCCTAAATCCTCAACTATTTGAATATTTACTAGCTTGTCTTCATTAATCGAACCCGTTCGCAACATTTGGTGAAAACAACTAACAGTTTCTGTAACCCATTCTCGCACTTGAACTTTGCTTTCTAATCCATGAAATTCTAAACAAAATATTCAATTTGTGGGTTGTAGACCTTATGCTTTAGGTAAATAATAAATCTTGAATTGAAAAATATCAAGCAAATTACCCAACATCTCATCGAAAGCTCGAATTAACTCCACCGTTTTTCTACCAGAGTTTTGTATTTCATCAAAACTGAGGGACTCCACTTGAGTGGCTTTTGTCTCCAGCCATCGACATAAGTTATCTGAAATATTTTAGTACTTGGATGTAGATGCATGTAAATTATTCTATTTTCAAGTCAAATGCTTACCATTTTTTTCTATTCGTGACAAAGGCTTTGACCCACTGAAGACTTCTGCTAATTCTTTAATCCGCTCTTTAGCTTCGGTTTGATAAGAATTCCATCTTTCTCGCTTTTCTCCAAGTAACTAAATAAAATAACAATAAGGTATAGTATCAGAGAATTATATACCAACTAATTATATTAATAAAGGCACACAGTGAGCATCTGTGGCATTTAAAAAAAAAATCTTACCTTCCCAAATAAAGTTTTGACTTTTAATTCGACCTGAGCTACATTAAGTAGAAGCTTTAGAACTTTCTCCGCATCAAACTTAGTTTCGACCAACACAAGGTCTCGGCATTGCTTGATTTTTTTAATGCTCTCCGAACCTATATAATTGAATCAGTTTAGAACATTTAATTTACCCCACTCTTGTCAACTCTTTTACGATAATATAAATTTAAAACAAATTTAAAACAAATTATTTAACTGTACCTATTAAAGAACTGCAATGTAAGATAATCCATCTAAGAGTTACGTTGCACTCTCTAAGAACATTGATAACTTTGGAAACTTTCTCCAGAATGTTTTCTTCGGTGAGCAAACCTTCCTTCAAAATCTTGCTTGTTTCATCCATCAATATCTAGAATTATATTTGTTTCGTGATATTGTCAGTCAAAAATTTTAATTAAAATATATAGTTTAACCAACTAGGATTTTTGGTCCTTTTTCTGATGAAATCTGCTTCACACGATTCATATCTATAGTATTTCCTAAAGCTAATTTCGCTGATTTGAAGCAATCCCACGCTTCAATCAAGTTTAGATGAAACCCCATGTAAACTGGCACGACCCAATTGTCCGGAAAGAACTTATCTGTAATTTCCCTCATAGTAGCATTGTCCGAACTCAAAATCGTTGGGCTGAAGAAAAGTATGATAGTAAGCATCGATGCTTGAGCTCCAAACGCTGTTGACCTATGATCCGGGAGAGGATATGCAGAGCCAACTTGATGATAAATGTCGTCCGATCGGAGTACGCCAATTGCCATTTGAATGAATACTTGATTAGTAGCCACTCGCCTAAAAACCATTTGTTGAATTACTAGAACATCCTACTGTCTAGTATCTTAACAAAATCGCTTTACTAGCATTACTGAAAATAATCCTGCGGGTATCCAACAGGTCTCTTTGACTTCGTCAACCCCGTAGACCTAAATAACTTGCAGACCTCGTCAACATGTGTTTCTGAATGCTGAAAAATACCCGCATATCTGTAGAAAGATGTTAGCATCCGTTCTCGAACTATTCCGTCAATGTGAACATCGGTCAAAAGAAGCATTACTCCATAGATAAATATAGCCTCTGTCTAGTGTTGTAATTTGTAATAAATACCATTTACAATACCAATAATCTCTAGTTATAAAAATAAGAGTAAGTATTTGTACCAGCAACTGCTTCCCCTCTTTGTCATACAAGATTGTTTCTAAGCTCATCTGAATATAAAATCCTTCATGCACATCTTCAATAAATCTGTTCAACTCAGAAATATATTTAAATATGTTTTCAAACAGGAAGTAAAAGTTGCTCAATATCTCTAAGTAATTTTCTCTTAGTTCTTGATCCAATTCTGACAGCACCTATTCATTTATATGAAAGGTTATTCAATCAATTTACACTTCCAACTTAAACTTAATAAAATAGAATCGATTAAGAATTTTAAATTTACATGATCCTTGTCCACCTTTACTTCGAACGCTTCAGATGCTGAGAAATAGCTCAAATCACTTATGATTTCCCCATATTTGAGAATCTCCGACTTGGTATCCAGCCTAAGACATAAACACAGAAACGTTAATAATTTTATATTTATGTGTAATGTCAAAATGTAAATTCTAAAACTCACCTGAACACTTGTGGAATGTTATCTTTGAGCCTGAGCAATTCAGCCAATATTCCATTCCCTCTAGATACTATTTTAAGGATCTCCTGTCCGCACAAATTATTATTAGCTAAAAAGTCGGATTCCGACATTTCCAAACTTTTTTTTGCCAATTAATTAGAGCAAAATCGAACACGAAAAAAAATTACTATCGTGCGAATTGTCAACCCTATTATAATATTGACAAGAGAATACTGAGTTACGAAATCCGCGGATTTAAAACCCCGCGAATTTCAAATACATCCAAATCTTTAACTTTTTCTGTGAAGTGCTAATGTCGGCTAATTCATTAAAAATAATAGAGACGTAAAGTTTTAATCTGATTTTCTGTTTTCAAAACTTGGAACTTTGTTTACACTTTAGAGAAATGGTAGAATCTATCATTGATGAACCGATGGAGACAAGTGTATTGCCTCCCTCTTGGTTCGAATTTCTGTTGGATAGAAGCCTACTTGAAAAACATCTGCGGCAAAATTTTCCAGGTGATTTTCTGATTTTGTAGCCAACTTATCATAATTAGCATTTAAAGAATTTTAGCCAATTCCCGTCCACTTGTGACGTGTAGTTCTGTACTTAATTTTGCATAATATACATATATCTCACATAATATGCTTGAATTGCTTAATTTCAACAAGATTAGAATGTGTGATTTGGGAATGAACGACACTAAACACATAATGCTTTCAGATCCGTCAGCAACAACCTTATTGGCTCAGTTTGTTGTAAATGCTGAGAAATGTGCGGCAGAATCTGGGGTGGGAGCGTCAGCACTTGAGGGGGCCTTGTCTTCAGAGGACCCGATGGTTTTGGCCTTTAGACAAAAGAAATGTCGAGCTATAAGATTGTTAGCTCTACAGACTTGTGCTTTTCTGAATTGGGATTTAGACATTTTGACCACGTAAGTTATTATTAAACAGTTAAACACAAGTAAAGGATTTAATCAGTATATAGTTGTATGCAACGGATGACTAGCAATATTTTGGGTTTTTATTTTGGATCAGTATGCCCATAATAACTCAACATGCGTTGATGAAGCATATCAACGCAATGGCACACGAGGATCAGCAACAGATTGCAGAAACTCCTCAAGAATTTCTCAAGGCTTTATTTCACCGCTGGGTGATTAGAACTTTGCTGAATTTTAATTTGACGAAGATAAACAGGTGAAGGTTCTGAAGATTTGTTAACCATAATGTGTATCGTAATATTCATAATCTTAATAAGTACATTAATTACATGTTAATATCGAACGCCATTAGATACAATCAACAAGCGGAGCAATATCTGGCATTTGAAAATATTTGGAAGCAGTTGAATGAAGACGAATCAATGAATTACTTGAAAGCCTGCATTACAAAACCGGAGCTATCAAATGTTTCGAAAATCAAAATTCCGAATACTAAAACTTTTGAAGTTGAGCAGAAAGTTGAATGGTCTCGAGGGAATGAAATTGATAAGACAACCTTTTACTCGATGATTCATCTTGATTTGGGAATATTCCTCCTTCACAAAGGGAACAGTCTAGACGCTGTGGCCCAATTTCAAAAGCAAGCAATTCCAGTCGAAAACTTCCCTTATCTGAAAATTACTAAGTCTAAACTTGAAGGGTATTTAAGAGCCGTTGGATTACTGACTACGTTTGATCAAAAGTTAGAGGACAATAAAGTTATTCCTCGATCCTTAGACCATGACAGAATGTTAGAAATTGCAAAATTAGTGAAAAAAGGGCAAACTTTCAAACTGAAGAAGATAATCAAAACTCTTAGCTTGGATCCAGCACCTGCTCGTGGTCATGATCGTCTCAGCTCAGACAGAAAAGATAAAGAAGATTTTTTGTTTTCAGGTTCAGTTTTTATTTGTAAATGTATTGGATAGCAATTTAGTATTTAAAATTATTAATGATTATATTTTACAGGGGAAGATAAGCTGGGATTATTTACGATGGATAAAAGACTAATAGAGACTACTAATGCTGCAGAAATAAAAGACCTGCTAATGAAACATCATACTCCCAAACCTAATGCTCACCAGGCAGGTACCACTCCTCGGTCGTTTTCCAAGCTCTTTAGTGGATGGGAGCTTCCGATTCCAGTCCAGCATGCCACGTTGAGCATACCTAATGGACCATTCCAGGATTATATCTACATTTTGGTTGCTAAGTCCAGACAGCTCCTGATCAGTAAAGTAAGATTCAAGATATTTCTTTACTTGTGCGGTCATATCTAAATTATAATATTAGTTTAATTTCAATTAAATCTAATCCGCAGGTATTCGTTGATGCCAGGAAAATGTTACTTACCGCAAAGGGAGAATTGCAGATTCAACTACAGCAAGCAGCACCAGGCGGAGTGAC
This sequence comes from Agrenia bidenticulata, assembly GCA_034694785.1. NCBI lineage: Eukaryota > Metazoa > Arthropoda > Collembola > Entomobryomorpha > Isotomidae > Agrenia > Agrenia bidenticulata. Next base: position 90,113 of record JAQFYM010000205.1, on the reverse strand, counting down.
TCCTTATTCCTATAACATCAGCAAATTAACAAAAATGATGGATTGGGAAATTTTGCTTATCGATATTACTCAGTTTGTGTCAGAATATGACTCAAGTGACGACAAGAAGAGAGGGTATTCAGAACTCAGAGCTCGTTGCAAAGATTGCCTTAAGTGCTTGCAGAGTCCTTCTGCAGATGTTAATCCTCGCTCAGAAATTGTTGAAAACATTCTCATTACATTAATTAATCTAGAAGAGTATAGCTATGTTGCAAATTTCGATCAAATGCAAAGCCAGAGGTGAGATTCAAGCTTTTGATGTTAATGGTTATTAGTAAATAATTTCAAATTATTTACAACTTTCTAGGTGGCCATTTGTCGAATTTATAGCTTTGCTAGCTAGAGTGTGTCAAGACCTCTTCCTTGACAAAAAGGATACCTCATCGAATTTCAGAGAATTATGGAGTGCAGGTACATGGAAGCATACTATTATTGCTTGGGGTTATAATTTGTAATTAGGTACCTAATTCGTCTAGAATTTAATTTTAAATGCTGTTGTTTTTATCATTTAGTTCTTCCAATATTTTCGAATACATCAAGTAGTTCCGGCGGTGGAACTAATTCCAAAAAGCCATTGTCAAATACCATCACAAACAAGCCTGCAATTTTGTCATCTCGCAGTGCTTTAACGTGGGTGATTGGTAGATCGTGTTCACAACCCTTATTATCAATTTGGGTCTCTCTTTTAGCCAGACTTCACAATCACATATTGGATGACGTCGGTTTGCAAATTCAAGCTACATTTTTACACATATGGCCTAATATTTTGGACGAGTAAGCAATATTTTCACTTTATATTTGCAATGAAATGGAAACGAAATCAACACTAAACACTAAATATCTTAACTTCAAATAACCTTTACCTTTATACAGTGTGACGGCACCCTCTGTTATTGTAGAGACTAAAAGTAACAGAGTTTCTGGAAGCTCAAAATTGAATAGCACACATATCAGAGATTTCTTGTTCAGTCTGCTCGAGAGAGGAATCAAAATTGGAACTGGGAATGACATGGTGTCTTGGCTTAGATGTTTAGGTGACGTGTATTTAGCATCTGGTGGCCCTTCCTTAGCCCTTAAATGTTATATAGAGCATTTTGCTATGTGTACGGAATCCTTTGAAAGGCATAACATAGCTGCATGGAACGATAATGTATTATTTAAGAGGATGATAAAATGTTGCGAGTTGCTGGGATGTTTCACTCAGGTAGATTTGACAGTTAACGTTCTCTTAATTAAAAAAAAACAATATTTTAAGCTATTGATCTTACAGGCAGTAGTGTTGTGCCAGTTTTTGACTGAAGTTGACTACTCCATGGCATTTGGAATGGCACAGGAAAAAACTACAAATGATTCGTCAGATTCTCTGTACGGATTTGTATGGGATCTCACCATATTAGAGTTTTTGATTAATCTTCATGCCAAGCGAAGTGAAACGTCAAAGCGTCAGCAAGCGGTAAATGAAGATAGTAATAGTAGATAAATTACAAATGTCTGTTGTAAAATTGTATCCATATGCTTTGTTCTCAAAATTTTAGATAAAAGTTATGGGCCTCTTGGAGCTAAATTCGAACAACAACGAAGAAATACAGCGAGAAGCAATGTGTCTAAGGAAGTCTCAGTTTATGCGAACGCTAGCGAAACATTATATTTTTGTATGATAATAACATTTAATATTTAGACTAAGACATTTTGAAGTTTGAAGTAATAAGATCTCGTTTGAAAACTGATACACGATACGATGTAAATGTCATTTTCGTTTTCTAAATGCCTTACTTGAACTCTCTTTCTAAATGATTTGCTCTACTATCCTTTTCGCTTTTTAACGGTTCTTAAACATGAAATGATTTGTTAAATCTTAGCTGCATTTGCAAGAAGCAGAAATTAATTCCCATCTTACAGAGGTTCTTATTTCAAAATTCTAAGGCAAAGACTGGAAATCCAATGCATGAGACTATATGATTTTACGTTGTTTACAATTATATTTCATTTACAGAAGATTAAACTGATTAGAAAGAACGTGTATGCTGATGGGCTGTCGTTTACTCATAAGAAACCAGATACACGTGATGCTTGCCTATTAAAACTAGTTATATATAAGGATTATGGAATTCAAGGACCCATGAACTATAATGCAAGAGTAAGACACGAGTTCAGCTACGGCTCCAGTTTCTTCTCAGAACAACAGATTTGGGTTCAGCTTCAGCATATCAGTTTCTCATCGCTTCGCTAAGTTTCTTGAATAAAAGGTAAGAAAATATTGTGCGTATGTTTTGAATTCATTGTAATCCAAGCTTTATCTATTGAATGTCTGAAAATAAAACACAGCTTTTGCATACACGGATGCTTCTTTTAACTTTAACTCTGTCGAACGACTCGGCTAATGAATGAATGAGATAATATTTTGTTATTCAGTGTCTTCTGGTCACACAACTAACTTCACTGGATAGTTGTTGCTTTTAGCTGAAATGCTACTGTTAACACCATGGATCAAACGATAAGAAATTCCTCTGAGATTCAAAATAGTAATAAATTAGTTTTGTAACGTGTAACCCTATTTCTGTGAATGACCGACTCCCTGCCCGGCACTCCCGGAGTGATATCATTTTGATTTATAGAATTCTTAATTTGTATTTCAGATAATTAGATTATTGCGTAGGGGACATAAGGGGAAGGATGTCCTTGGACTTACCGCAAGCTGTCGAACAGCAGGTTCGGGTCATCCAGTTGAACGAAAGAAACTCGGATGATATAGTCTACAGAATCAAAAAGGGTATATAATTTAAAATTTCACTGTGCATTTTGGATTTCATGGGAAGGATTATTTTTTAAATCAATACAATTTTGAAATCAATGTTAAAATTGATAAATATTTCTTGACATTTTATGTTTACAGGAACAATTTTACAGTTTAGACTGTCCCCGTCTCTTCATGGTCATCAGACGGTTCTATTTACCAATCATCCGATTTCTGCGTCCGATAAGTTTAGTCGAGCTACTTTTCACAGTCTAGATTGGATCAAGGATCGACAAAATGAAGAAACTTTTACTAATTTAAAAGCCATTGCCGCAGGAACCTATCAGTTTTATTGCACAATTGAAGGGTAAGAAGATTAGCTCTTTATTTCATTTGGTTTTCAAGTAAATTATTTTCCTATTCTTTAAAGGGAGAAAGCCGGATTCGGATACTTCTTAGTCGACCCTGTGTTAAAAACAGGAGAGAAAAATACCGAATTGAAATTAGATGCGATATGTTGCCAAACAGTGTTTCCGAAATCCTTGGGCAACCTCAAGGATTGGACTGGTCGATTAGAAGTTTCTTACCGCTCAGGGTACAACATGATTCATTTTACTCCGATACAGGTATGAATAGTTACATTTAAAACTCAATATTATTGATATTTGTTTGAATTGCAATTGTATTTTTTTCTTATCTTTAGAAACTAGGAGGATCGAATTCATCATATTCAATTGCCGACCAGTTGGCATTAAATCCTATTTTTGGAAATGCTGGTTTCGAAGACGTGAAAAATATCGTGGATTCAATGAAGAATGATTGGGGTGTAAGTGTTCATACTACTATTCAATGGGATTAAGAAAATTAACTGAAATCCACCTCTAAAAATTAGGTCTTGTCCCTCTGCGACATTGTGTTTAATCATACTGCCAATGAAACACCTTGGTTAAAAACCAATCCAGAATGTGGATACAATTTAATTAATAGTCCTCATCTACGGCCCGCTTATCTCCTTGATTGCCTTCTTTGGCAATTCAGTTACGATGTATCCCAAGAAAATTATGCTGACCGAGGATTGCCCTCAAACGTTTGCTCGGAAGACCATCTAAATGTAACGAAGCTAATTAAAATGTAGGATGAACTAAATTAGATTATTAATATTTTAATTATGATGAACGTAGATTATTAGACACATCTTGAAGAATGAGTTGGTGCCAGATATGAAGATTGAGGAAACGTTTTTAGTTAATGTAGAAGCTTTGAGTGAAGAATTTAGCAAATTGCTGCAGTCAAATTCTCCAAATAATAAACCATTTGAAGAGGAGGAATCAAAACTCACTGTAATTCAGGATGAAGAATATCGTCGCTTGCGTTCCACTGTGAACCTTCAACTTGCATTGCAGATCTACTTTTATAAAAGGTTTCCAACAATTCCAACTAAGAAAGTGAATTTTAGAGCCAATAGTCTCAAAGTTTCAAATAAGAATTTCATAGACTGCGTATTTATTCTATGATGTAATTTTTGAAATGTAGGCAGGATGAAAATGATGATGTAGCAAAAACCCGAGCATTAAGCTGTCTGCGTCAACGATTGAATCAATTGAATGATAGCATTTGCCATACTGTAAGAGAGCATCTTGAAAATGCTATTGAAAATGTAATCGCTGGAGCAAGGTATGAACGAATTCAATCTGATGGACCTAAACTACCTCAAGTTACAGAGAAAGATCCGCTAATACATCGGTAAGTATCTCTAGGACTTCATTTCAAGCAATAGCTTATAACTGGCATTTGAATTTTTTTAAACATTTTTGCATAGGTATTTTGAAAAAGTAGGTTTGCCACGACGAGAAGAGTTGAAAGATGAAGAAAATCTAACTTATAGTGATAAATCTCGTTTCATTCTGGCTCATAATGGGTGGGTCATGACTGACGACCCTTTGAAAAACTTTGCAGATTCAGACTCTAATGTTTATTTACGCCGAGAATTAATCGCTTGGTCTGACAGTGTCAAATTAAGGTACAAGTTTTGAGTGTGTTTTCTGTCGTTACTTGTTGTATTTAAAAATTTCAAATCTCTAATTATTTTAATAGATATGGATCTGACCCTACGAAATGCAAGTTTTTGTGGAATATTATGAAGAGTTATATTGAGACCACTGCTGGAATATTCCATGGACTCAGGCTCGATAATTGTCATTCAACTCCAATACATGTTGCTGAATACTTCCTTGATGCTGCCAGAAACGTTAGACCAGATTTATATGTTGTTGCCGAGTTATTTACAAATTCTGACAGGACTGACAATATTTTCGTTAATCGTTTGGGTATCACTTCCCTTATTCGAGGTAAAAGTTTTTCTACTATAGTCTATCCATTTTGTATCCTCTACAACTCGTCGCAGCAAATTCGTTGCGACCAATTAATCCGCGGATGAATTGCTCCCGATGAATATATGCTGGGAGGAATCGATTGAGTTGTTTGTAGTGGGTAATAAAAAATATAAAAAATAATTATTTTTGTAACAGAGGCGATGGCGGCTTGGGATTCTCATGAAGAAGGAAGACTTGTTCATCGATATGGTGGAGCTCCATGTGGGGCTTTCCGACAAGAGAGTGTCCGTCCGATAACAACCTGTGTTGCTCATGCAATGCTGATGGACCAAACTCATGACAATCCTAGGTGAAAATTTGGATGTTTTGTATATTTGTATTTTTAGCCCGTTCGTTCGGGCTTATATGATTACCTCTGTCCGTCTGTCTACACGATAACTCCTGATGAAGTAAAGGTAGAGGCACCAAATTCGGTACACAGGGTATTTGGGCAAACAGTGTTCAAAGATGGGTCATATCGGTCCAAAGTTTGACCAGTGCAGTGGAGATCAAATTACCGTAGGGGGTATTTAAGAACATGGGTTTAGAGCTACGAAACTTTGCAAACGGATACTTTATATAATAAATGTGCTAATAGTTGAATATGTGCAAATATAATAAATACCCGCGGGGGTCAATCGTAGGGGGTTTTCTAAACATACGCCTTCAGTTCATTTACCTGATTGCAAAATCTAAGATACTAGAACTTGTTTTTTTAATTCGCAAGAAAGAAATTACCCGTGAGGGTCAATCATTGGGGGTTTATAATAATATAGTCACAGAATCCCCAAAATTCACAGACGGGATCTTTGGTTGAAAGTATTGGTGAATTTTGAGTACAGGTTGATTATGATTAAAGGTTTACCAGTGGGGGCTGACTTTGAAAATTGACTTAGAATCCTCAAATTTTATATAAATATTCTTTTGGACATGAGATAAAATATATCATGGGACAAATCAAATGGGATGATCCGTGGGGGTCGACTGGACTGTGTGTGGTTTCTCAAAATATTGACCTAGAGTCATAAAATTCTTTAAAAATGCTCTATGAAAATTTTGTAAGTTGCAATATTGGTTGAGGTAAAGCAATACATATTGGTGTTAAGAGTGGTAGGGAATAAATAATCAAAAGTTTGGTCTGGAATCACAAAATTTGGTGAAAACGAACGGGCCTTTCGTAGCTGCTTGGAGTAGGTTTTTTAATATTACATCTACAAAGATTTTGTAAGCAAGTAAAAATTTAACATATATTTACAGCCCAATTGAAAAGAGAAGTGTGTATGATATCCTTCCAACAGCGGGACTTGTAGCAATGGCTAGTTGTGCTTCCGGTAGTACCAGGGGGCTTGATGAATTGGTCCCACATCACGTAAATTGATTTCATATGCTATTATGTTTGAAATACCATAGATTTTAAATGTTTATCTAGCAATTTATTTTATAGATCCATGTGGTCCAAGAAGCTAGATTTTATTCGAGCTGGGCAGCCAGTCAAGATACCAAGCCTGGGCTTATAAATACCAGCACTGGTATCATCAATGCAAAAGCTGTGATGAATAAGCTGCATGCTCTGCTCGGACAAGATGGTTTTACGGAGGTATGTATACAGTTATGTTACTAAAAAATCTTGTTGCAGCATATTGTTAAGTAATAAAGTACTTTATCAAAAACCCAATAATTTTAGGTTTTTGTTGATCAAATGGAACACGATATTGTTGCCGTAACCAGGCATCATCCTGATACACTTGTTCGGGTTGTATTGGTTGCATATACAGCTTTTAGTTATCCGGATGTACATTTTCATCGATCAGGAGGAATCAAAGATCTAATATTCGAAGGAAATCTGGACGAAGTAATATTTGAGTCTACACTCAAACCCATACAAGGGTCAGTTTATTTGAAGAACAATTGATCTGTCATCCGATACATTAAATATCATTCAACCGAATGTTTTATTTTCCAGATCAGAGACGAGCTATCCCAGGCCTTCTGGCTTTAAGAAAGATGAAAAATTCATCAATGCGTTAGAAAACTATGAATGCGCTTTGAGCGAGCACATTTCAATAAGCGATTCCAATTTCGTGAGACTGGAAGGAAGTGCCATAAAATTTGTGAACTTTCAGCCTGGATCTGTTATTGCATTTAGGTTTGTGACAATTGTAACCTGTAAATTTTAATTGTTATTCTATTCCTAATTTTACAAACCTCATGCAGAATCAACCCACCGTCAAGCATAAACAAAGCTATATCATCACTTCAAACTTTGTTATCTAAAGAAAACATGGGACAAATCATGGCTGGTTTAAGTTTAAATGACCTTAATCGAGTTTTGTATAAATGCGAGGAAGAAGAACGAGATGAATCGGGATCTGGTGTTTATAATATTCCGAATATGGGGAACTTAGTTTACTGTGGTCTTCAGGGATTCAACAGTGTTTTGAGTGACATTCGTCTTAGAAATGATACTGGCCATCCTATTTGTGATAATTTGAGAGCTGGAAACTGGATAATGGGTGAGAATATCAAAATCATGCAGACATAATCTCAACCGGGAATATTTTGAGGTCTGAGGTTTATTTCATAAGCAATGTTGTATGATATCCCATACCGTTTAGAGTATACGTCTGGGCGACTTTTAAACAATGAAGGTACTAAGAACGTTGGCATATTTTTACATCAATGTTTCGAAAATGTCAATGAATTTCCTCGGTATATGGTACCCACTTACTTTGACATTGTGCTACGAAGAGTTTACATCGATTGTGTCGAAGCGGCGTGGGGGAGAATGTCAAAGTGAGTAGTGTTTAGAAAGATCTGCGTAATTCATAATTTATTTAACAATAACGAGTTTCTGTCGCTTTGTATAGATTCGTTCAATCAGCCTCTTCTTTTACAAAAGCATTAGCGCTTGGTTCTGTCCAATGTTGTGGTTTCAGTAAATCTGGACCACTGCCATTCTTAGCTCCAACCTTAGCTGATCCCAGGCCGAATTTACGAAAGATTGATGGAGTCGAAGTGCAGGATTGTGGTTCTTTAAGTGCAGGTGATTTTATATTAGGAAGTCTGATTTGTTTACAATAAACTGTTCGGTGTGAAATAATTTACTAATTGTTTACTATTTTCATAGGACTTCCTCATTTTTCCACTGGCTGTAAGTACTTCGTAGATTGTTATTTTTAATCCTTAAAATATGTTAATTTTATTTTCTATTGATGCAAATTGTGAATAGATATGAGAAATTGGGGAAGGGATACATTTATTTCTTTACCTGGGCTTCTTATTATAACGGGACGGTACGAAGATGCCAGGTTTGTTGAAAAAAATTTCATTCAACTTTAAAAAACAATTATATTCATTTTAGACTTTTACAATACGCGTTACATTTTTAAATCGCTTAAATTTGATAGGTATCACATTCTTTCATTTGCGTCTGTTCTGCGACACGGACTGATACCAAACTTGCTGGACCGGGGTACAAATTCAAGATACAACTGCAGAGATGCAACATGGTTTTGGCTTCAAGCGATTAAAGTTTACATACAAGTTGTTCCTTACGGCGAAAAAATTCTAAAAGATCGAGTGTCTCGAATGTGGCCAAACGATTTTGGCAATGCTGTGTTGGATCATTCTGTGGTTAATTTAAAAAAAATTAAAGTCCATTATACTCTCTGTATACAGCTATAAAATAAGTACGTTATTTTAGGAGCAATGCTTGGAAGATGTCATGCAAGAAGCTTTACAAAAGCATTTTCAGGGAATCAACTTTCGAGAACGAAACGCAGGAACAATTATCGATGCCCATATGAAAGATGAAGGTTTCAATGTTGTAGCTGGTGTAGATTTGGAGACAGGTGGGTAATTTTCATAAGATTGGGTTGCTATAAATGATTAATAACTTCAAAATCTGGCTTAATGCAGGATTTGTGTATGGAGGAAATTCATGGAACTGTGGGACATGGATGGACAAAATGGGAAGCAGTGATAAAGCTGGAAATCGAGGTCACCCTGCAACCCCAAGGGATGGGTCTGCAGTTGAATTAGTTGGTTTATCAGCTAGCGTTCTCAAATTTTTAGCCGAGTTATATGCAGCAGGAAAATATCGCTATAATGCTGTTGAGAAAGTTAATCTCGATAGTAATTAAGAATCAAAATTTACAGATTCTAGGGGTTTTAAGAACCACTATTTTTGCTCAAGATTTGTTTTAAATTGTTTCTCTATATTGTATTGTAGAAAAGATGGTACGATGGACGTATTCTGAGTGGTATGATAAGATAAAAAGTAATTTCGAAGAAAAGTTCTGGATCGCTGAAAACCAAGCTGATAAATCAGATCCAAACGAAAATCTAATCAATCGTCGAGGAATATATAAAGATACTTTTGGAGCTTCAGCGAGTTATTGTGACTATCAACTACGGCCAAACTTTTTAGTGGCGATGACCGTTGCACCAGACCTATTTACTGCTAAGAATTCATTAGTAGCATTGGAAAGGTGTCGATCCATACTACTCTCTGAACTTGGAATCAGAACGTTGGATCCATCCGACTGGAATTACAATGGAAATTATGACAACAGCAATGATTCTTCAGATAGAAAACTTGCTCATGGTTTTAACTACCACAACGGTCCGGTGAGTAGACTGTCAAGTAAAAATATTAATGTATTTGAAACGTTTGTGAAAATATTTCATTGTCTTCTTAAACACAGGAATGGCTTTGGCCTGTTGGATACTATCTACGGGCTTATTTAATGTTCGCTGGGAAGCTTAGCGAGACAACCAAAGCTGTCAAGCATATTCGCCAAGTGATTTCCAATCACTGGAAATACACTCAGGTGTCACCGTGGAAAGGGTTGCCTGAATTGACTAACAAGGACGGGGCCGAATGCCGGGGTAGTTGTCGTGTTCAGGCTTGGAGTATGGCGACGTTACTAGAGGTTTACATTTTTTCTTTAAATATTTGGTATAGGGTTTCTTTCGGATAATATTCAGAAATAATTATTAACTTTCAGGTTTTAAAAGATCTGGATGAATTAGACCCCCAAAACTGACAATTTTCGGACCATTCCACCTGCACCAATCTGTACCTTTCACTAGAATTCTTATCTTCTTGGAGCACCAACTTTCGGCTGTTTCCAAGGGATGGTCCAGTTCCCCAATCGTCGATTCAAGACAGCACTCAAAATATATTTAGTCGAGACAAAGAAGTGCCAAATCGTAGTCGTTTATCTTTAGATATGTTGCACTTTTATGGATATTACTCTAGAAATTTAAATACTCAAAAGAGCTTAGCTATATCTTTAAGATTACCTTTGCTGACTGGGCAAAGAGTAAAGAAATTTCGCCCCGTGAATATTCAAGGGAAGAATCATGAAGAAAGGGATCTAGAAACGGATACATTGTTAAGTAATAGGAACCTTCCTTCTTCTTCTAAACAGTTAGCTTGTAAGAAATCGCATACATATTTTGTGTTAGACATGGATCGTAATTCAATCCCGAACAAGAAACTCATTTCTGTTCTTAGTGCAATATTTTCTGTCCTCTTAGTAGCTGTTATCGGTATGGCAATCTATATTATTATTCTCCGACGGTAAGAAAGGTGGCATGCAATCTACCATAATTAATACATATTTTAACAATTAACTCTATGTTAAAATTATCATAGGTCAAATGCAATAAAGAACATGCAACTCTAAGGCTATAACTTAATACATCTTAATGTATTAATTTCCTTTGTAATTTCTAAATGCAAGATGAAGCTAAGATTTCCCTCATCCAAGGTAATTTTACTTCTGCTTTAGTCTGTTCTCCTAATTCATTATATCATCATCATCATTCATCCTACTATTCCATTCATTATGATGTTCATCCAAGCTTTAGATAATGTTTCAACAACTTCTACAATTAAATCTATTAAAATTATGATGATTTCAAGAGGAAAAGACTTCAGTACAATCACACACGTGTGTCCTGTCTTCATAATGGTTGCAATTCAAGATGGACCAACCATGTAGATATTTTCAGATTAATGAAGTGTTGAATTTTTGATGTGTTAACCCAATTAAAAGGTTCAACCTCCATTGTAAAATGATAAGCTCGTTATAAAGACATAAGGATAAGCATAACGCAAATGGTTCCCTACTTCCCTAAAATACTCAATCCAGCCCTTGGTTAACGATAGATAAAGTTGTGCATTAGAATTGGCGTTTATCATTTAGGTCCATATTATCAGACCATGAAATCCCTCCAATATAAATGATTTTGTAAAATGTAATAACCTGAACCTCTGTTATAGAATATAATATAATTAAATAAGACTATATATTATTATTAAATGCAGGTTTTACACAATGTCTGGATTTGGAAATATGAATTGTAATAATATTAGCATGTCAGAGAGTCAGTCATTGTGATGAAAGAATCCACAAGCATGTGAGACGGAGAACTGAACGGAGCTTATTGTACTGCACTGGGGTTTGAACTGTCAAATTCACAGTTCCCCGAGAATTCTATTTAGTAAATAAATACTAAAATTTAAGGTTATTGGTTATTGTCTTATAGTTTATCATTGTAATTTATAATCCCTTTTTTTAAATAGCAATATTAAGTAATCTTTAGTCCTGTACTTATTTCCAAATCTAAGTTTATGACAACATTAACATTGACATTCAAATCAGATAAATTTTAGAATTTTATAACTCAGAGTGGATAGGCTCATGCGAACTATTAAGTCATGAATGCAACGATCTGCTCTGCTGTTAGTTTAAACATCCAAGAAGTTTTCAAGAGCTTATAATATTTCAGGAATTGTAATTAGATCGAATTTCATATAGGAAAAGATAAGGACTTTTATCACAAGGAAAACGAGAAGGTATTACTTATAGTTTTTGGAAGCCCAAGAAATATATTAATTAGCCTTTTACTCTATTGTCTTCTACAATAACTAGTTGCGGAAAGTCAGTGCCTTATCTGAAATAATATATGTCAAGATGATTGAAAGTGCAAGCAGTCCAGTACAGGCACTTTTGGGAACCCTATTCACATGGTTTCTCACAGCGCTGGGGGCAGCCGGCGTGTTTTTCCTTACTGGAATTGCAGGGTCAAATCAGGTCTGACTTTTCTTATTTCTTGTAGGCATTTGAACTTGAAGGGAATTTTTAATTTTTATAACCTATTTTCATGAAATTGCAGAGAAAAATCTTATCGTCGAGTTTAGGATTCGCTGCCGGTGTGATGCTCGCAGCTAGCTACTGGTCCCTTCTCGCTCCGGCTGTAGAACTGACAAAAACAAGTGATTTTTGGGGTGGGAATGCTCTTTTTGAGATAATTCCTGTTTCTGGAGGATTCCTGTTGGGGGCATTATTTGTCTATCTTGCCGACCGGATTTTGGACGAGTTAGGAGTAGGGAGTCCTGCAGTGGCCTTAGGTAAATTTTTTTTTTGAATGGCAGATGGTTTTCTAATGTGTAATTACTGGAAAGGATTTTAAATTGGATCTCTTATCGGTGTCTTGTTTAGCCGTTGCGAACAAAAAGTACGGCTCGAACCCATTCAAAACTGATGGGTACTTTAGGGAAGATTCGACAAGCTACTATTCCGGTATGATTTTTTCAGATTTATAGAAACTGAAACAGCAATAGCTTTTAATAACTGTACTATCCGTTCAATTCAATCGCTGTATTACAGGGCTTGAGTCAGGTAGTCATACTGACCCCATGGAATCAGATCATCAAAAAAGTGCGGCTCATGCTCAGTGGAAGCGGATTTTACTTTTAATTGTAGCTATTACCGTCCATAACATTCCAGGTAAACTTAAAAATAGTGTATTTATTTTGTAGTACGGACATTTTAATAGATTGAATGACAATTATATTCATTATTTTCAGAGGGTCTCGCAGTAGGTGTAGGATTTGGTGCTATCGGAAAGTCTCCCCTTGCTACGTTTGAAAGTGCTAGGTAACTTTATTTTAACTTGAGGTTTCAGATTGAACTTGTACGTTGTGTTTTTAATTTAATGTTAATTTTAACCAGAACACTTTGTATAGGCATCGGAATTCAGAACTTTCCAGAAGGTGCGATGAAAAACAAACTTATCTTTTAGTTTCAATCTCTTATGTCTAATAATTCACAAAACTTTTATTTATTTCTCAGGGCTAGCTGTTAGTCTACCCCTTGCTGCTAGTGGATTTTCTTCAATGAAAGCCTTTTGGTTGGATTTTTTGCATTATTAGTAGCCTTAGCCTGATCATAATTTACGAGGGTTGATAAATAATTTGATGCTTATATTGAATAGGTACGGCCAACTATCTGGAATGGTAGAACCTATCGCAGGGGTAAGTAATACCTAATCGAGTTTTTTTTTAAAGTTTTATTAATTTAGTAGAACTAGCAGAACGTGTATATATGTATAATTCGTATATTGAATCCTCAATTGTTCTGTTTGGATCGAAAAAGGTTCTTGGTGCAGTTGCTGTAACAATGTTGGAGCCAATCCTACCATGGGCATTGGCTTTTGCTGCGGGTGCTATGGTATATGTTGTGATTAGTGATATCATTCCTGAAGCCCACCAAGGGTAAGTCTAATTTTTTTTAAACACATATACATGTGTTGTTGTATACTAAATTTTTGGCTGATTTATTTCAGAGGATACGAAAAAATGGCAAATTGGTCCGCTATGGTTGGATTTGTTGTGATGATGGCATTAGACGTGGGACTCGGTTAAAATTAGAGCTACAAGAAATAAAGATGGATGCTAAGAAGATATAAATGATAAAATCGTTAACGTTGATTTTGTGAATTGGACCAATAAAGTTTTACTTTCATAAAGACTGAAAAAAGCTTGAAGTTCCTGATTTTTTTACGCCGCTTCTTTATTTCAGGAGCTAAAGATTAGACGATTAGAGTAGTTGTTATGCATGCTGATCATGCTGATGGAAAGATCTCCGATAAATGGACTAAATAGAAATTGAGATAATCTTAAAAAATAACTTTATAATAACTTCTTCTGATAATTCCTTGAGTTTAATTTCCATAGGAATATTTAAACCCCTTCTTTGCCACGATCTAAATCATAATTCTTTCCTCATTCTAAAATGATATAAAATACATACAATTGATACAATGATTGAGGAGGTTTCTATTTAGGTAGATTCGATTATTGGAAGGGATAACTAAACTAAAACGGAAAATGTCAAATCCAGATCATTTGGAAGAGTCAATTCTTCTTGCAATTACTTTCGGAATATTAGTAGCACTGGCAATGTTGGTCTTAATCTGCTCTTTTGTAGCTCTGATTTACCTGCTATCCACAGTATTTCACCTGATGGTCGAAATGATACCAGATATTATCGTTGGATTAATCGTCTTGTGTGTCCTAGCGTCGGTTATAACGGCATTTACAATGGTTCCTCCACCCCCGATTCAAAGCCTCGTTGTTCGACGAAGATTTAAGTAAGATTATACAGGCATTAGTAATGATAATTAAGAAACGCGTGCATAAATTAGAACAAATTAAGTATAATGTAATGCAAGCAATTCTTTATGCTAATCTTTAGATCGAACTAGAGCATTGGAACTTCGGAAGACTTGAATATATTAACCAATATATTAATGAATCAGAATCTACTCCACTATGTCAAGTGTTGTTAAACGTTCGTGGAGCATTATTTGATGAAAATTGTTTACCCTCTAAAGAATTTTTACACTTTGTTTTAGAAACAGAGACAATAAACGGTTTTGAAAGATTCAAAATGGTGTCAGATTTTCGGACTATTTAATAATGAAATACTATGTTTATCTAAAACGTTTCAATATCTCTGAGTCAAGTGCTAGGGGCAAAGGGAGCAGTTAAATTTGGTCATCTATGGTATAAGCAGATGTTTTGGATGTCCCCCTACATTCCCAGTTTCCCAGAGGGGAAAGAAGGGACCAAAGAGTCAAGGGGCACTTTTAGCCAAATGAGAGCAAATGGGGCAGTCAAATTAGCCCGTTGTTACAAACTGGCATTCATCTGCATCAAGAAGCAGAAAAATACACACAAGATTAATGCAGTTAATTATATAGTTATGATGATTAATACTAATATTTACACAAAATTCAAGCCCATCTGGCAAACCATCTGCTCTGCAAGCTTTTTAATTTTAATTGAATCCCTTATCCACTCTCTACATCCTCACTAGCTTCCACTAATTCTGTATATGTGTGGTCGTGGCAGGGAATACCAAATTCAAGTACTCTCAGTCCGATGTCCACTCCCAACACCCCCATTTAATATCCAACCTAATTTGAATCCTTCTATTAAATTGACATCAAATTATTAGGGCTTCCAAAATGGAGCTAGTTCTAGGAGGAATTGCTGCTGTAGGCGCAGCAATCTTTACAAACCCCTTGGAGGTCGTTAAAATTCGTATGCAGTTACAAGGGGAATTACAAGCGAAGGGAAAGTACGCTGTTCACTATAGGTTCTTGCTTATCTGAAAATATATATTAAAGAATAGAAATATCTTTTGTTTATTGCTATTATATTTTTATTCCAATTAATATTTGTATTGTTTAATATTTTCCACAGGAACGTCCTGCATGCAGCATACACTATAACGACAAAAGAAGGGCTAGTAGCAATACAAAAAGGATTGATACCTGCCCTATGGTACCAATTTATCATGAACGGTACCCGTCTAGGTCTATACCATATGGGCGAGATTCGAGGTTATACAAAAAACTTCTATGGAAGCGTCTTAGTCGCCAGTACTGCTGGTGCTACTGGCGGGGTCATCGGGTCACCTTTGTGTCTTGTACGGAAAGGGATTTAAAATTTATTTTCAATTCATGGCGTCCATGGTTAGTTTGTCTATTTTTTCAACAAAGATCAAAACTCATCTTCAGTCCAAGACAAATGTATCATCCATAGCTGTTGGACATCAACACGATATCAAAGGAATGTCTTCAGCTATTCGGTCCATTTTCCTCCAGCATGGAATTACAGGATTGTGGCGAGGAATGTCGACTACGCTTGCAAGGGTTGTTGTCGTTTCTGCCGTTCAGTTACCGACGTTTGCAAAGGCTCGAGGTTTAAAATGATTAATTTCTAGTATGTTATCTTAGGCTTTCTAAATGCAATGAGTTTTCGTATCCAATAATTTCTCAAATATTTTTTTAGAGTTCGTCACATCAAAGAAATACTTCACCGAAGGGAGCATTATGAACGCATTTGTTGCGAGTCTATTGTCAGGCGTTTTAGTGTCTGTTGCAATGGCTCCTTTAGATTTGGTTTCCACAAGATTTTATAATCAAGGAGTAGACGCCAAAGGGAAAGGTAAGAATTTGTCTTTATTTATTTAAGGGTTAATAAAAAATTCATGATTATAATTAGCTCCAGCATATTTTCTACCTTAGGTTTAGTCTATTCAACTGTTCGAAACTGTGCCTGGAAAATTTTCAAGGCGGAAGGGGCCTGGGGATTCTTTAAGGGATGGACTGCCATATATTTCCGACTTGGACCACATACACTTCTAAGCTTGGTAATTTGGGATCAACTCAAGCAGTACAATAAAGCGTTTGCATCCCAGAGATGAGCAAAGGAACCAATGAGAGCAATCTTTAAATAAAAAATACTAACTCTTCGTCCCTGCTATTTATTAAAATGAGCAGTTTCTGTATAATTTATTTTGACGAAATCGACGTACTAATTTTACCGCCCGGAGTGCGGAGTCTTCATAATTGACTGTATACAATAAAAATCCTATATACTCAGTCAGATCTTAGCTGTATTATGTCAGGGAAATGCTATTCTTTTGATGGCAAAACGTAGCCGACAAACTGATGAGAAGTTTTGATTCAAAATGATAATAATAATGAATATCTTTAATAAACTATTTGGAAAAACTTGGCAACTGAACTCAAAAATACAAAAGGCCTATTCCTTAGAAAACTGTATTCAAATTATTATTAAAGTTTAGATATTGGAAAACATCTTTCAATTCTAATAACTTAAGTTTGTACAAAGATTACTTGAGGTTCCTCTCGAAGTCGACGAAGAAAATGTAATTTGTCCGTCGATACTGCGTACGGTCTGGCTGACACTGGTGACAAGTATTTTTTATGATTGTTGTGGTTGTAACTATCCTCCTCTGGTCTTTCTGTTGTTGAACTCGAAACTTGATTGTACTGGTCATCTTTCCTAACAGGTATTTTGGTAGATGAAGATGAAACGAATCGGTTATAAGCGCTTGGTCGTTTTGATGTCGCTCGCAACCTCTGGTCATGTTTTTGCCCTCTGACAGGATATATAATACTTGGATAATCCACAGGAGGGGACAATGGGGGTCTTTGGGTGCTAGAAATATACCGATCTTGGCGATCTTCGATAGATGACCTCCTTGTGGAATATTTACCATTGCTTGAAGGTCTTTTTGTAGATGAAATGGATTTGTAATCTGCAAACGCTGGGCTTCCTGATGTCGAGATGAAACGATCGTTCTTGTAAGAAGATCGGGATGATAGTCCTCGATTTCGTGGATAAACTTTGTCATTCCAATCATCGTTCTGATTCTGGGGACATTTCAAGTCCGCTGACATACTGCGGAAAAGGTCCCTCATGTAGACGATTGATTGTGGATCGTTACAAGTTGCATCAACGTAGTATTTCCCATAGCATTGGGTAACGGTGTGGAACTGGCTTGTCTCGAAAAAATCGAAAAAATACAAAATTCATTAATTTGAATAGTAAATATTAATGTGTCAATGAAAGAATTCTAAATTACATGAATATACCTGCAAAACGAAATGGAAGTCCTGTCTTCCTTAACGCAATTCGAAATCCTATCTTGCAGAGCAGGAAAACAGCGAAAAACACCTGGAATTATGAGATCTCTCTTGTTGAATCTGTCCACGAGGTGAGCTAGAACTCAAAAAGTTAAATACCAGTTGCTTATTAGTTAATTTATTTACCTAAATATTGCTCATAATATATTTTTTAAATCAAAATCAGTACCTTCAGTGTTACGAATGTCTCTACAGGTAAATCGAACATAAGCATCTAGGAATTCAAACGCATCAGAACCCTTTTTACCACCCAGGCAATCATCTAGGTTCAAAGCCAAGTTAATTTTACACTGTTGAGAAACTGTCCAATCATGACACACTTTATGGAATGACCCATGAGGTAATCCTTGGAAATTTCGGTTGCTCGTTAAGCCCTCACAGTCTCTTTGCTCCTTCATATTCAGATTTAATAAACTCGATCATAATTTTAATAATTTCATGCAAGCGAACCAAAAAAAATTCTACCTTCTCAATAGACTGCCAAATCCCACTATTTTTATTTTCACAGGCTACTCCTAAAGTATAAAAGTAATGCTGGAAATTTAAAGCTCCTGAGCCTATTATATCAGCCATCACTGCACCATCCTCGTACTCTTGTTTGATATCTTGGTCCAGAAGCCCTCGAGAGGAAGCACTTAAAACAGTTCCAGAAATTTGAAAAATTGCTACAATAATTAAAAACATTTTGAATCTGGAAGCTTAATTTGAAAAGTAAATATATATTGATAGTTTAGCTAATCGGATTTGGATAAGTGTTCTGCGTGTTACGCATTTTACAACTAGACAGTATACGTAGGCACACAATTGTGTCTGAATAGATCCAATAACACCTCATCCGCTTTGTAAAAATACTTCTCAAAAGACTGAGAAGCATGTATGAAAAAATAATTGCATTGTCTTCATCCATTTTAAACGTATCTTTAACCATGACTTACCTCAAGACTCGCACTAATACTCGTAATACAGCTACATCCATGTACATAGTCAGATCTAAGAATAGAGGTGTCGACCATCGAGGTGTTTAGTGTAATGGAGAGGACGCGTCAAGGTAAGTAAGTTTTTTATTATCTAATACGCGTATCTATACTGGACCTTCTTTTGGGGAAATAATTAGGGTTATAGCTCATACGAGGTATTATTATCTTTTTTATAAATTTTTTATAAGACTTTAACTAGAAAGGGTATACTAATAATAGTATATTAACTTACGATGGATATTACACCATTTTTATTTGATATTCGTAGCAAATTGCAGCAGTAAACTCTGGACTTTTTGGCAACGATTCCCAGCTATTACACTGGGATATTATTTTAATCTCATCTTACCATGCTTGGGTGGGATTGATGGGAAAAAATTATTATTTAAAAAAAACTAGAGACGGATGAGCCGAATCCAGGGAATTAAATAACACTTAAATCCCAATTTCGAAGGATATTACAAACACAAACTTTGTGTAAATTATTTATTTATTTAAAAAAGTAGTACAATATAAAATTGGTATGATTTTTTAAGCAATAAAATACCCAGCGTTACTGGTACTTAAAATTAAGCCTCCATTAATAATCACAACTCAATTCGCCTCGCTAAAGGCAAGTCCACCAAATCTTCATCAAAGTCCTCACATTCAATGATACAATTTTCATAAATTTCATCAACAGTTTTATTTCCAATCAAGATCTCTATGCACTTCTTTGTATGCTTGAAACTTTGTCCTTTGCCTTCAGTAGGATTGAAAAGTACATAATTCTCAGCAACACTGAGTCTATTAAACTCTTGTGGGAACTTGATGAGGGAAAATTTTAGATTACCTTCAGTAAACTTTTCCTTATCAAATGCATAGGCTATGAATATCCTACGAAATTTCTCATACCCTTTAAGTCTCAAGGTGCAGACTTCTTGGTCCCCTTTAAATGGATTAATATTAAGCTCGATAAACCTGCCATTCAAATACATTGACGCTTCAGTTTTTCGTGGGAAGGATATGTCTACCATGGCATTGTCCTCTGTGAACGAACAGTTTACACTTTTGGTCTTGATGTGTTGTTGTTTACTCTTGTATTTATGAATTGAGATCAAGGGGGTTAACCAATTTACACCACAATTGTTTCGGATTTCATCCGATACAGACTTGTCTAGGTATTTCCAGCGTATTTCGAATTCGTAGATTCTGTTTTCATCATGATCTTCGTGTGATTTAAATTTTAGAATGTCTTGAGTTTGAATCCCCACCTTTGACCTCGAATCCGATGACCATGTCGAAGTTGTTAGTAAAGTGAGAGTAAAAATTTGGATGAAATATGCAAATATTATTTGTAGATTAAATAACATTGTGAGAAATGTCGAGCCCTTGATTCAAGAAAAATTGCTTTTAATTTATATCATTCAAACTACATAAATTGGTAGGTGAACGAAAAATGAATTGCAAATTTTACCTTCAGTTTAAACTAAAACTTTTCCCGTGTCTTGGCTATGGCTAGCAAGTAGCAAGCTTGTTGGAATTATTGATTTCGTCAAAATTTTCGTACATTACAATGCCAAGGAACTATTTATTCTTATTGAAAAAAGGTTCAAATAATTGACAATCCATAAAAAGAATTCTCCAGCCGGCGGTATGGTGGAATGGATTGAATTGAAATCAAAGTTTCCCATGGAGTACGGACTTACTTCTCTAATTCATATGAATCTGTCTCATTTTTGAGCTCATAATAATGTACAGAACTTGAAAATTGTATTTTTACTGTTTCAACTAATGCTTTCTAAAATGTTGACTGACCCGATTTGTTAAATGCATCATTTATTGCATACCAATATCAATTCAAAGACTACAAAATTGGTTATCATCGTGTAATTTCTTGCAAGAATCCATGAAAACACGTTGAAGCCAGACAGTAACATGACACATTAAAAAATAAAATGTTCATTATTTATGAAATTATTTTGAAACATAAAATATGTTACTTTTATCAATGCAGTAGATTTAATTCATTCAGGAGTAAAAATCATAAAAAATAAAAGGAAATATTAAGTCACTTTATAAAGAAGAATAACGAAAATCTCACAATCAGTAAAATAAGGAAATAGAATTTTCTTAAAGTGCAAAGAGAAAGTGAGAAGTTTGGCAAACATCTCTATATCCTTTATCCTATGATTGGAGCTTTGCAGACTGCAGTCCCAACTTACAAAGAAAAAGCAATCGATAAGTCCAATGTCAGATGATACCGGATTTTCTCCAACTTCCACTCGGGGAATGTGTACCAAGAATTAGTTAGTTAAGGCGGTGGGACTAGTCTAGAATAACAAGTTGCTTGAACAACATAAAATATCATGTAACGAATATGAATAAGCACTTGCAATAATAAATTACCCTCGGATATTTATTTCCAATCTCGGTCACTTCTATTCGAGTCATTTACAAAGTTCTGTATATCTAGGAAAGTCAATCCAGTGCTATTTCTCTCTTATTAGAACCTACAAAAAGTTTCTAAATTTAAACAACTCTTGGGTGCATTGGACTGCATATTTACATAGAATTTTAACTCTGCTGTGGAAATGGATCGGGATGGAACATTTATGGTAGAGGCTTGCTCCTGGGACTTAACAATGGGAGCAGCTTCGAACATTTTTGGGAAATTGATTTTAAGTAAGTTTGGAAGGTTCAAATAAAATAAAACTTTTTGAAACAAATCATTTGTTAAGATTTAAAGGCTAGTTTAGCGTAAAGGTGTAAATATGGCTCTCTACGTAATGTTTTTGTACAATTATTCGAGGAGGTACAAGCAGTTCGTCTCAAAGTATTCCAGAAGCGATTGATCACGTAGGGATTATCGTTTACAATCGATTGTACGAATATGGGCACAATGGAATAGTTAAAAGTTCGGTTAGTACTTACCATAGTAAATCATTGAGGCTGTAATATGATAAATATTTCAATCAGATACTCATTATTGTAACAAAATTTACAGTTACCCAGATGCGGTGACGATCCAATGCCTCAATATCCAGGTTGTAAATTAAGAAAACGGGAGTATGTCGGGAGAACGGTAAAAAGCCGGGAGGTTTTTGTCGAATGGGTCGTAAACGCTAAATATGGGGAATTTAAGTCAGTATATTTTACTTAAGACTTTCATACAGAATTTAAAATTCTTCGAATTAATTCAATTAACTGATATTGACAGAGGTTCAAACTATGACATGATAAATCACAATTGTTTACACTTTGCTAAGGCAGTCTGTATATTTTTGGAAGTTCCTCCATCCCCTAATTGGGACAAGGTTTGCAATTGGGCAAGATCAAAGTAAACGCTGTCGTGATTATTATTGTTTTACTTAACAAATAGCATGCCTCACTTTACCAATCTATAATCAATAAATTTTGGGCTTTGATTAGCAATAAACTGGCAGATATTTTGACAAGAGGATTTCGATCCCCAATTCCAAGGCAGACTTCAAAAAGTTTAAGAGAGAATGGGAGGTCAGCTTCTCTTCAGGAAAGTCCAGCAAGTTCATGTGATAGCAGAAACGAGATGTCATACTCCAGTTCAACTAGCCAAAGGTCAGGTCATTCCTCAAGTTCTCCTAGAAGACGACGCTTCTCTGTCTGTAGTATTATGAATCGATCGGACCGGGTGAGCATTCGCTCCGCTTCAATGGAAACTCGTGAGCATCATATAAATAAATGAGTAAACTTCTTAATAAAAATTAAAAGCTAACAAAAGGCGTAATTTACTTCAGTGCCACCAACATATGAAGAAGCTGTACGGATGTCTTGCAATAACCGGGATTCCGCCCCTAAATATGAAGATTTAATGAAGGACATTATCGAGTAAGTGATGGATTGGAATTTCATACCATTTCTGCTATACAATAATAAAAAATTTGCTTCAGTCTTATTCTCGGAACTGTTACTATGTGGCAAATTGATTGCCAAGATATTTCCATTATTGCTATTAAAGCCTCATCAGTCAGAAGTGTGCATCTTCTATCTCAAAGAAATATGTCAATAAAATTGCTGGTTCATTTATTGACACTTGATATGAAAAATATTGCATGAAATCTACTGCCTTTGGTAACTATATACCCTTGAAGGAGGGAGAAAGAAGTATTTGTGGTCGATTCCCATCTTTCATGGTATCGTGTGATGTAAACAGTTGTCGTGTTTAAATAAATACTCACATTTTCATATTTAAAAGATTAAAGATTAAGATTTGAAACAATTATTTGAACAATTGTGACATCAGTGTATTTCCATCCTTCCATTACAACCAAAACGAATGCATAATCATAATCGAGGTTCACATCCAGGCTATAATTCAAGGATAAATCTATTTGACAATTTACATGTTATGCATCAGTACATTATCATATGAGGAAATGGCTAGATCAATCCAATCTCTGTAAAAGGCCACAGAGGCAAAATAGTCAACAGCCGTAGTCCCACCATCCGGGTCACTTTTACAGTTTTCGGGTTCATCAGGGGCGATGCCATAACTAACAACACCTACAAGAATTGGAGTCCCTTCTTCCTCTCCCTCCACAATTAAACCGCCTCCGGAATCCCCTCTTCCGGCACTTACTTGTTTATCAGTTTCATTATCCTCTTTACTCGAGGTGCACAAAGTTGAGTTGAAGACAGAGGTATACTTCGGATGACGTTTCAAAACTGTGGCAGTGGCAGAATATTGTTCTGCATCTATGGCATTACAAAAGCTTTGATTTTGAATTACAAACTTATTCGACGCTTGGAGAATATTTGGAGACACATGTGAGTCCGGGTCCAGCTCTTCGAAGTCCAGCGTCGATGAGTTTGACCCTGAAGCGATTGCTTCTGTATCTCCCCATCCACTCAGGAGAGCTTCTTTTCCCACAAAATCGTCCCCTTTTGGATTAAAACCATATATGAATTTATTTTAAAATTAAGATTATATCAGTCTTGAGTGGACTAACCACTCTTAGCCATCCGTATTAACTGTATATGATCGAAAGTTTTGATACGGGTTTTGAGTCTGATGAGTGCAATATCATTGATGATAAGCTGATTGTCGAATCCATAGTGCAAGGTTATGGATTCCACATCATATTCGTAGGATGCAATCCCTTTGGAGTCTCGAGATACTGAGTCATCTGTACAAATATTCGTGTCACCCAAGACAACTTTGATTGATGAGATTTTCATCATTCCGTCCGTTTTAGACCTTTAAATTCATTTGCATCTACTTAATTCTATAGTAATTAATTGCTGAATTGAGTTCTTCGGTTGTGTTTGGTGGAAATTATCTTACGTTCCATAAAAACAGTGCGCCCGTCAGACTTCGAACAATTGCTGATTACCCGATTCTCCGGATTCCCTGGATTATCAGCCTTCAAAGCCGAAAGTGTCTGATCTGTCGAAGAAGTTGGAAGTTTCAAACGAAGGCTAGCTTGCCAAGGAACAAGTGCGATAACCGCATCTTTCCCATTTAAGATCATAGGAAACTGCCACCTGTACATCACGAAACAACCTGAATTTAGAACTATTTAATAATAAAAGCAATGATTTCTTACGGTTCAGCCATGTCATACTCAGAAGAAACTTCCTCATCAAATGTTAAGGTATCATCATCAGTGAATACATCAGGAGGTTTGACGTTAGGAGTAAGCAAAGACCTCTTTTCCTTGAAAGACAACTCGTAATCCAGTGAAGCCTCTGAAATTCGTTTTTACCCATTAAAACATTTACAATAAAAGTTAATCTTCGTAATTATATTATATCCATCGAAAGTGGGCATTACTCACTTTCTCCTAGTACTCCATTTTTAGAATGCTCTCTCCGAGACAATTGCAAAACCCTAATGTGCCAGCGGTACGAAGGGCTAGACATTAAAGCCACTACTGATAAGACCTTCATGCCCCTTGCTTCCACACTCCATTTCTCTATTAAAACTGAACATGAGCTAAAGTCAGTAAGAGCTTAATCATTTTTATCCCAAAAGGATGTAGAACATACATCCATTCCAGAACTACTTAAGGCTTACATGAATAACCACTTAGGTTCCCACAGCGTGGGGGAGGGGCCCAGGATCCGAAACCTCGAAGAAAAATGAAATCCGAATCACAACTTCCAGACTCATCGTCAGCCTCCAGAAAAGATTGTCCATCCATTTCTGCTATTATGAAGTCTACCCTAAAATATTTATAAAGACAATTTCAATTTCTGATCAATCATTATATTCTTCCAGGATGGCTTGCCATGCCTATGCCCTACCCTTATTGTTTATTACCTAATGCCCACCGTATCGTTTCTCAACTTGACTCGGACATCACAGTTTAAATCCCCACTGTGAAAGACAGGGTAAGCCGGGGATTTAAAATGAACACTCTGTCCTAATTTCGTTTCTCCACATGTTGCCATCGACGAGACCAATGCTAAAAAAATTGCGAACGAATTTTATACTGCAATGTTGAAAATACTTTCTCCGCTGGGTTAAGCAAGTAATATGGAAAGAGGAAACAAGAAAAGTGAATTTTGGCTTACGATCACAACATGCCAATGCATTCGTACACAACCCGATTATTTTACCCCCTCTTGACTTGCACATTTCTGGGTCCTTCGTACAATAGCCATAGCATTGGATTCCTTATCATAGATCACATTGAATAAAAAATAACATACATGAGGTTTCTAAAAGTTTATTACTATTGAGTATATTTAAACTTGTTAAAGAATGTCTCACCTTTGGTGAAAGTATTGGCAAAAACCAGAGAAATCTCAACGATAATTATAATCAGGATGAAGGGGTAACGTCTCATATTTAATATTCCAACCAGACCACTTGGCCTTTTCCATGACCGGGAGGATGAGATCTAAAGTTTTCTACTGATGATGAGGGCTCAATGTAAGTGAAATGAATGATGAAATTGAGTTTAGACCCAAGTCGCGTAAAAATATTATATTAGCCCACAAACTGCAAATTTATTTATTCTTTCATGCTATTCATTGTTCATTATAATTTATTTTTATTGTGAATTCGAGGCAATTCTTGCCCATAATCGTATTGTACGTACACAGTACAGTGGGACAATCAAGAGCCGCATTCAATCCTGGATCATTATGGTCTAGCGCTAGGAATGGCAACCGGAAGCTTTTGCTGTCATTCCATAGAAATTGAAAACTAGATTACCTTGATTACCCAACTTCCATTTATTTTATAACTGTTTTACTTCCTGAGTTCCTGCTGCTAGCTGAATTCAAAATGTCAACTTAAAATCTAATTATGTGTGCTAGACTATAAATTTTTACGGGTTTTCAATTGAAAGGGGAAATAATCAGTACGTTATTGCACTTTTGTTAGAATTAATTTACTGGGTGGTCATTCTGGAAGCAATGAGAAGCAAGGTCGACGGCCAAGAGTTTATTCGTCGATTCATGTATCGTTATAAGCTAATTAACAATGATGCAATAATTTATTTTATTATTTGCATTCATTATTTATAAAAACACACACATATGAACTGACCTGACTGTACCCTTTTTGTATAGACATTGCAATTCAATTTGGCTGATTAATTTATCAAAATATTGAAATTTATTTCCATACGTATTTTTGAAATCTGAAATTTCCAGAAGCATTCTTAAAATTCGACATAAAAATGCATTTAAATTACCATAAGTATTTTTATCTAGCTAAAATAGCCTTAAGCCAACCCAACCTGGTGGTGATAGACTTGTGCTGAAATCAGACAAATACTTTAGTTATACATTCTACAGGGAAAACATTTAGTAGGGTTCATAGAACTATATACTAAACTAACGTAGGATTGTAAGAAAAGAATTTATTAAAAAAAAACACCAGTTCTAGGCCAGTTGCAGATTTTAAATACACTTGTTTAATCTATTTTGCTAACCAAGTAGATTAGGCTAAAACATTGAAAATACATTAACAAGAATACGTTCCTAATGAAATAGCTAATATGTGGAGTGGAGTTGATCACAAAAAATTAAGTTTCCTTAATTTAACGAACAGTGACTATGAAAGAAATATTTTTTTATATGTTTCAATACTCTAGAATTTTTGGTTCTATGAGTTCTCCAAAATTTATCTGCGGTTGACAATCCAAAGATTCAGTCTCTATATCATCATCTTGAATTTCGAAAGCCCCCGAACGTTCTTTGACTACGTTTTCTACGGGGTAAATATATTAAAAAATTCAGTAACAATTAATAATTTTTTTTTAAAGTTGATGTATTTAACTTACTCAAATACTCCAAGATGAGCAAGGATCCATCTTTTGCAATCACGCGAGCCTCTTTGTATGATGAAACACAAGGTACATAATTCTCGTCTAGTTCAACAATCTAAAAAACATGCGACAAAAATAAACTTTATGTTACCTATTGTTTTTATTTTCAACCTTAATATATGACTTAAAATGTAATACCTTAAAAGCGATAACGGTTCCCACTTTAATCTCAGTGACTCCATCAACCACGGGAAGGTTTTGATAAAATTCTTCGTGCCCACGTTCTTTGGTCGTGGTTTCGCCATTTTTGATCTCGACCTCACTGCTTCCATTTAACTCAATCGTAACAGTACCTGTACCGGATAAATGTTCCTGTTTCTTCGATTCTTCCAGGCCAAATTCAGCTGCTTGGTCCAGTCTCGCATTAAGGCTTTTCTTCACTATTTCATAAGCAGAACAAGGATTTTTCAAAACTCTCGGCAAATTAGGTGTATCTTGTCTTCGTTTTCGCGTGCTTGTAGCTACTGGAGATCCATAACCACTTGGAATTGAGTTAGATAAACCGGTAACCATTTCACAGCTTGATTTTCGAAGTCTTGTGTATCCTGTCTCAGAAAATGCAGTTTTCGGAGACAGAAATATTTTCTTTCCTTCCTTGTTCATAGGCTTAACTTGAGATTCAGAATTGGATTTTAAAGAATCTGAGAGGTCGATATTCTCGCTGCTGCTTTGTTGGTTCTGACTTGGATCGAGTTCACTTTCGTCTGCATCGTACGCTTGTAACGCTTGCGTCTTTCGCCTTTTAGAGGTTGAAGGACCATCTTGCAATTTGTCATCGCCAATTTTTTCCAAAAAGTTTATTCGATTTCGGCGGTCTTCACTTTCAAACGAAGTAGTGGTTTCAACGGCTACTTTATCCTTTCTTTTTGACTTATGACGTCGTCGTCGCTTCTTTTGGCTACTTTCTGAAATTCCTGCTTGGTCATTCTGCAATTTTATATCCATCTTTTTAGCTTTAACATTTGAATATACTAATCCAGGGGCAGGTGAGAATGCAGTAAGAGAAGAGAACGCGTGGTTTATTGAGCCATTCAAATTCGAAGTAGCATAAGCAGCATCGACTTGATCGGGATCTACAGTTGTAATTGATAAACCATTTTTTACAGAGCCTCTTGGTGAACATGAGAACAACTCATCACTGAACTTGACCCGTTTTGGAGTCAGGATATTGCTTTCCGAACTTATAGGAGTAGAGCAGATTGTTGGTAGTGATGTTGATACAGATAAGACAGACCTTGGTCGCGGTACAGGTAGTATTCTGACGAGAAATATAAAAAAAATAGTTCACCACACGAATCATTGCAAAATATTACAACCAAATTAACAAACAGCATACCTGCAAGGTTCTGTAAGAATCGAGAAAATTCTGACATCATCTTCATCTAGTATTCGATAGTCTCCATTGTAAAAGTAGAATGGCGACGATGTTCTGAGTACATTGCTTGACAAGTGATTTTTCAATTCCCTCACTGTTCGGATATGAGGAGGTATGAGAGTGAAAATTTTCGAACCACAGATACCATCCGCATCCCTGGAAAGCAGTATTTCAGGACTTATCTCTATTTTCAGTCCTATTAGACTTCCCATCGCGTTGACATCTTTGCAAGAAGCCATTGCCATCTTTTTTTACTTCAGTATTTTCTTCACTGCCCACTCTAGAGATAAGACGATTGAATTATTCAAAATGTTAGATGATTCAAAATTCAAAATGATCAAAATTCAAAACGACAGGCCGTGAAGTAAAATGTTTAAAATATATTACAAAATTTATTCTCTTTTCTTACCTGTTTTTCAATTTTCATAACCTTCGCGAACCTTATTCCACTTTCGACTATTGCCCTATGTACTGTCCTAGTGCCCAATGAAGAGAGGACGAGAAAATGAAAAAACATGAAACTGATTTAGTTATAATGAGGTTTTACAAAGATTAGCCATGTTGTGTTTGGTTGTGTAATGTTATGTAAATCAGTCCACTTCCTCATACGAGCACAAAATATGTACGGTGTAGGAGGAATAAATCTTTTCCAAGTGTCATTGAACTTTCACCTTGTCTTTGTTTTGTTCGGTAAAATGTAAAGAAACTCGTACCACGCTCTCGTAAGCCCTGCCGACTGTACGATCGATTTTTCTCCGTCTAGGCTAGCTATGAAATTCCCGGTAGTTTCTTGGCTGAAATCCCTTTATTTATCCCTGTTAGGCAAAATCGCTGTAAAATTATTATTTATTCATCAAACTTGTCCGTACAGAGACCAGTTACGTTTGACAAGACATTTTGGTAATTCCATTAAATTCCGCCTGTCTGAAAAAGGTCTGATATTTAAGATTAATTATATCACAAATTATTCGCATAAAATCGCATAACCTGACATGAGACACTTCATCCCGAGGATCTCTCTCACAATTCAAATCCATTCCATTTTCGAAATCATAATTCCAAGCCCAATAATAAAACAAATTTTAAGATGTGAAGAATATCCATTAGAAATGCAGAGTAGATGCTAATGCTATCCAAGATCTATGGATATCCATTCAAATCTCTTGGGTGTGCGAAGATCATGTAGGTCAACAACTGACCTTGAAAACAATCGAAATTCCTATTGAAAAGTAAATATTTGTTGAAGGATTTGAGAGAGAAATTTTGAAAATGTGAGGGTATGTGCAGAGTAGTCCAGAGGGTAGGGTGACACGAATACAAAAATCATGATAAACTCAGTATTATTAATTACTAGTGCCTCAACTGCCTCAGGGTGCAGGGTCGCTTCGCGACCTTGAGGCCCTAGTTCAGTAGTTCCTCCGTAGACTCCGCTTGAATTTAAGCAGGCCCCTTTTGGGGGGATCATTAACCGTTTGACCTAAGGTCCCGAAATATGATGAAAATGTGCTCCGGATGATCAGCTTTCCAATGAGCTATTAGTCAATGGAATCGGTTGCGGGGTTTATGATATTAATATTTTACAGAGAGGATAGATAATTGATATACCTAATCCATCCAGTCCTTTACGAGAAAACATGTGTAGAAAAAAACTTCGATTTGTTTTAATTGCCAGTCCGTGGAAATTGTTTAAATTAAATTAAATTTAAAAAAATTAATAGGATTTGGATATCTCACTTCACCCCAATGACGGATTGTTAGAGCGAAATACTCGGGGTCGAGAGAGAAAAGAGTTTAAATCAAAACTTGCCAAGTCTTGTAAAAAACAGAATGTTTACGAAACCAAATTAAATTACATCTTGATCTGTCCTATTTATTAAATAATTTAAGATTCAATAGTTAAGTTTGATTTGAAATTGGAACGTTGTTTTATGTTTCAAGTGAATTGTAAGTAAAATACAATACACTTGTAACATGATCACACCAGGAACAACTGGTTTAAAAACATCCGAAGACCTTCCAGAACATCGGGTATCGACAGGGACTTTGGGATCTGCGTCCGGTGCTAGCCCAACCCTTCCTGCCCCTACGAATACTAACAGCACTTCGGCGGATACGGTTTTGGCCACTGCGGGTTATGACCACACGATCAAGTTATGGCAGGTGCATACTGCCCTTTGCGTTAAGACCTTCCAACATCCAGACTCAGTAAATATTAAAAATTTAGTCTACAAAAGTATGTAGTTCTTGGGCCCTCTACAACTGATGAATTAAAATATTTATTCTAGCAAGTTAACGATTTAAAAATCACCCCTGACAGAAGATTAGTAGCTGCTGCAGGATTTCAACACGTACGAATATACGATGTGCAAGGAGCTAGTCAAAGTCCGACATTGAACTTTGAAGGATTGTCCAAAAATGTGGCCACGATTGGATTCAACAAAGATGCTCAATGGATGTTCTCAGGGGGAGAGGACTTCAATGCAAGAATTTGGGATTTGAGGTGGGCATATTGTTAGATGTTAGTAGTAATTATTAATTTAAAGACTGCATTACTTTGCACGGATCAATTTATTATATATAGGACAAATAGTACCCAAAAAGTGTTCCAGACTCATTCCTCTCCTATTACGTGTGCAACACTCCATCCTAGCAATACAGAACTGATCATTGGGGACCAGAGTGGTACTATTCATGTCTGGGATCTTCGGAATGATCGAACGGAACAGTTGGTTGGTTAAGTTTTAGATTGCCTCAAATTTATAATTAGTGGGTAAGATTCATGAGTTATGATTTGTGTTTGAAAAGATTCCTGACCAAAGTAGTTCTGTTCCGGTCCAGCATGTTGCTATCGATCCTCTGGGGAAATACCTTGCTGCTGTAAATAACAAGGGAGACTGCTATGTGTGGAGCTTAGAAGGTAGCGACAAGTTAAAATTTGGTTGATGAATGGTTTGAATGTTTGAATGATTTTATGGATTAGGTAACAGTTAATGATTTGATAATTTTTAGGAGGTAACGATCATTTGAGACTCAGTCCATTTCATAGGATGAAGGTGCACAAGAGATACGCTCTTCGATGCTGCTTTTCCCCGGACTCCAAGTAATAAGTTTTCTCTCATTAATTTACTGTATTTCAACATTTTACACTTTATGCATATTGTAATTGTAACAATTTATTTCAGTCTTTTGGCAACTACTTCAGCAGACCAGTCATGCAAAGTGTGGAAAGTGTCAGACTTTTCCTTAATGGCAGATTTGCATTGCTCAGGTCAAAGATGGGTTTGGTCAGCAGCTTTCACTGGAGACAGCCAGTATGTAATCACGGGTATGTTGAAAACAATATGCATCATTGTTTGTTAAAGGATTCAAGTGATAATATTGGATGGTTGGAATTTTTTCGATGTAACTCAGCATCGTCAGATAATTTAGCAAGATTATGGTCGTTGGAAACCGCCCAAACGAAACGGGAATACAATGGACACCAGAAGCCTGTCACTTGTGTTGCTTTCCGTGATCCAAGCATAGTGTATTAAATTTTGACTTTCTCCTCCATTCACTCGAGTACAGAAGCTTCTTTAATCGCCCGAGTCAACAATCAAATCCTCTGCACAGTTATATTATAAACTTTTATTTCTAAGTATACTAGTGAGGGTTGCATATTGCGAAAGAGAATTTTGATAAATAGATAATTAATATACACTGTATATTTAGGTATTTTATGTATTGAAACTGCTTACTTTACCACTATAGCTTTCGTTGTACAGGGGTCACTGTATAGCTTACATATGTACATGGCCTAAATATGGTAGACTTAAATAAAAACAGGTATGTATTATTATTGTGAATGATTGCATCGTATTTCAAATGAACATGAAAGATGAGTGAGTTGAAGTTTCATTGGAGTAACAAATGTCGGCTTATCAGTAAGGTCATCTTTGGTACTTGCAACGGGCGCTGTGGAGATTCTACTTCACACTATAAATGTACTACACAATCAATACTGTTGCTGGACAATTTTTGTGTCGTTACTTACAGGAATCCTTGAATATTTCTCACTACTTAAATATTTCTCTCCTCGCAACTAGTCTCTTCTTTTATATAGACTTAAGTGTTTTAGTGTTGAACGTTGAACATAGGTAGTTTGTCACCGAAAGGCATGGCGAAAAGGCTGAATTTTGTGGACATTCGTCAATGATTCTAAAATCTAAACTATGCAAGTATAAAACGTATAGGGTGGACACAATGAAAGAAGACATTTTTGCATTATAATTCTAAGCCTTATTCAGGGCAAACTGTGCTGAAGCTTTATGCTTTGAGAGACTGACTGTATAGAAAGGAGTTGTCATTAATATAATTTGTATATATTCTACATGCCTTACTCATAAGTACTTTAGGAAAGCAAGAAAGAGCTCAAAAGTTGCTGCTTAAAAATGGCAGAGATAATCTAATGGTAAAAACTTACTAAATGCATAATACTTGCACCCTTCACCTTCAATCTTGCCGTATTTTGTGTTCCGTTCATCCCAGCTCTATCGATCACTCATTATACATAGGGTCTGGATATTCGATGTGATGTAACTAATTGTAACTGTCTTTCATAGGAAGAAAGTAGATTCATGAATCATACTGATTCCTGTACTTTCCTTAGAGTATCCTTCTGTACACTAAAAATAGAAATATTATACTGAGCAGGGTCAAAGTTTTGGAGAAACGGAGATCCATTGTGCCACCACATTCTCGTCTCAGGTCATTTTCCTATTGTAAATAGACAATCAATTAATTTTAAACCCATTTAATTCAACGACATTAAAAGGATCCACAGTTTTCTTACAAATTCATTGTAGAAAAGGCATGTGGCTGCTGGCCTCTTTCTGTCAAGGGGTATCAATGGTGTTCGACAGATCTGGGCAATAACATGATTTTGTGCTGTGCTGTTCTCCAGTTCTTCGTCAAGTTGGTACTGAACTTCCGTTGGTTTGAGACTAATCTTTTTCCTCTGTCGTTTACATTTCCCATCCACGGCCACCATGATTAGGTTTGTTCTATTGATGAGATGTACTCCAAAGAACCTATAAAACAGCATGACCTATGTTAAAATTTGGCCTTGAGCTTAGTAGAAAAAATTCTTAAAGGACTTGCCCATGATGGCCCATTCCATTACAGTCGTGTAATATACCGGGATGGTATCCGTTGGTGAAGAGGTCGGATAAATACTTAGGGCCGTACGAGTATAAGTAATATTCTTTGTGGCAGGGTCTCAAACGAGTTTTATTTATTGAAGCAAGTTCTAAATAAGGGTGCCAGTTAGGATTGTCTTCTACTAGTTCTTGTTCATCATTTGCTGAAACTATTGCTGGGATTAAATTTTAATATGTTAGCAAGTATGGTTGAAGTATGAGTTCGAGTTCATTCTATTGAAAGTTTGAAAGAAAGGCCTACTTACCACTCGCTAAAACAGAGGAAAAGTCTGGAGAAAAGTAACTATGAAGGTTGACTTGAAGGGCTAGCCATGCCATTCGTCCGATGAACCATTTGACAATCCATCTTAGCGATTTAAAAGGCTAAAAAGTATTGAAAAAAATTAGCTATCGTTTTAAACATTCGGAATCATTATAATAGTCTTACAGTATTGAGAATGGATCCAAATCCAGATTTGGTGACTAAGTGGAAGCAAATAGCTTGGTAATCGACGACACGAACTTTCTTGTAAATTCCATGGAGTGTAAGCTGTTCCATAACAGCTCCGTCCACCTCTCCTAGGAACAGCCCTGAAACATTAAAATTAATCTTTAGTTTAAAATTAGATCTTTAGAATTAAAATCTTTAGTATGAGTCCAAGTGCGAGTTTGAAAAGTATTGATAAGCTTTTATTGAATTGATTTATCTACCCGTGTCTTCACGATGATCAGCAGATATAACAATATAACCGTTTTCATCGATCACATAACAGTCTAAGGACTTAGAGTGGCAAGTAAGACATCCACTCCCATCACACTGGAAAATTTTAGAAGCCATTAGTCTCAGGAAGGAAGAACATTTTGGTGAAATTTGCTGTATATTCATCAAGTTCTGATCAAACGTACCACAGATGCTACTTCCATGAAACGCTTAACTAATTTTTCATGCTTGAATTGCACTCCAGCCACAGCGACGGGAGCAAAGCGATGGTTAGACCCCCCTGGACCATTTCGTTGAACAAAAATAGCTCTTGTGGCTGTCACGAGACTATCTTTTCTTGTACCGGCGTCATAAGGAACAGAAAGAACGTAGGATGTACTGTGGTCAATTTCATACCGATCAACAGCTCGTTTGTACCATAATTCTTCTGTGGCTCTTATATCGCTATGGCTAAATGGTCTGTGAAAGATTCGACAATGTTTAAACAGCTCAACTTAGTTTTTTGTAAAAACAGCTTTCATGACTCACTTATAGGCCTGGGAATATGTGTAATTCACCCAGCGGGTCAACCCACTTCGAGTCGAGACGAAGGCAACCACTGCTCCAAATTTTTGCACGATCTGTCTACCAAATTTATCGTAATTAAATTTTGGTCTAATTGACACATTGTTCAATGATCATTAATGAGTGCAAATAATTTATTAAAACACAGATCATATTATTTTGTCCAACATCCATGGTTTCGCAAAAACGCAGCCAGATCAGAGTAGACCAACAGCCCACCAGCCATTCGGATTCGTAGAGGTGGCAGATATAAGGTCATAAATACGAATGGCTAGTGGCTGAAGAAAAGTTATAGAGAAAACCCGTTTAGAAATCAATTTGTGAACGCATTTACGATTACCTGAAAGCTTGCGAATGTGTAAATCTTTGCAAACGGTCTTGCAAGAGAGAGTAAAATTAATTTCATTTTTTAAATTCGCAATTTGAATTATGGTGAGATATTAATTTTTTTAAGCATTCATACAATAGTGCATTTTCCCTTGGTGAAAGCAGTAAAATAAAAGTTACATGAAGTAAATACTTACGAGTCGTTCTCTGTGAAAGACCTTAGCCACTTTAGATTGAAAACTCCCGTCACATTGGCATCAAAGACGAGACTCTGAACGAGTTCTTTGTCACCTGGAAATAGATTTAATTTTGTACACAACTAATTGTAATAATACAGATCTCAAAGCTCTTTTAGAAAACTTACAGCTGTAAATGTCACTTCCCATAGTTCCCATGCTTGTATGTCTGGCCAAGCCAACCCCTGTGTTCCGCCAGGCCCAAGATGTCTTTGCCTTTTGGATCTCTCGAAGGAAATGTAGGACTAGATCTTCCTTCTGGGTTCTAAATTCTGGATGATCCCCACGGATATATTCACAATAAGTCCAGTCCGGATTCACTTTCCATTTCCGAAGTTCACCTGGGACTTCAAAAAACTGGGTGACGTTCTTCCCATGACCATCTCTCCGGAGCTCGATTTCGCCGTGGAATTTAAATTGTTGAGATTCTGGAACAGTTAGGACGAGAGTGTAGGTCGTGTTGGGGATTTTGGCATAGGCAAATCTTTGTTTACGGAATTTGACTCGTTTCTGTGGACAAAAATTATTTTTTCGTTCATTTGTTTAAGCATGCGGCTGAACTGGCTCTTGATAGCCATGAATGATTCGAGAAAGTTTTCAAAACCTCTTACAAAGTCATCTTGTGGAACTATGAGAAAAAGAGTTCTATTGTGAGCAACTCCATCCTCTATATCCATCATATCACGTCTCATCTACAGATTAGTTTAATAAAAATATTAGATCAAATTTATTTGAGAAATCGTACTGAAATAAGCCAAACTTATTTTGATCTACCTCCATTAGACTTGGATCAAGGTTCCTAGTCGCATTACTATTAAAAAGTTCGATCTCTGTGAGATCCACCGCGTTGTAATTCGGTTTCAGCAAATCCGTCAACTACAGATGTTAGCATAGCAAGTCGTTGAATGAAATTCATTTAATATAATTGGTAATTTTCTTGACCTAAGGTCACCATAAATTCACTAACCAAAGGTCGCCATTCCGGGTGGAAGAGAATGTATCCATTTTCAGTGGTGGCAAAGGTATATCCATTAACACCCGCTTTGAATGAGGAAGCCACTTTCTGTATCTCAGCAATTGGGATATCCGTACCCACGACTCCGAGGAATATGGCTATTTTCTCCTACACACATTAATATTAAGTTTAAACAGATTGTAAACGCAATTGCTACCCTGTGTTAACTTCAAGGACTCTTAAAATTCAACAGTCTTGAAGAAGGTGACAGTATTTAGTATTTATAATTATTGTAAATATAAATTTTAAAACGACTAAAAGCTACATGCAAGTGCACACTGCACAGTACCTTCACAGGCTCTTCTACCGTATGCGTCTCATTCGCTTGCTCTTTACTCACAGACATCTAAATAAAATAGAAGTTGCAAAACATAAAAAGTTTTCCATAATAATCACATTTTACATTACGCAATAGTCAGCCAGGTTTAACTCGAGTATAGATTTTCATAATAACTGATCATCGTTTCGATCATTGGAAAATGTAATACTTGCTATGAAATTCTAAGTCTAAAGAACTAGTAAATGATGATAAAGATCATCCAAATATTTTCATATCTTTCAAATCTGAATTTTATAACCCTTCTAAAGTTTTATAATTACTATAAGTAAATACACTGCATCTCTCAATTGAAACCCCATGGCATTAGAATTCCTTTCTTAAAATTTACTGAGAATAAATACAGTAAGGGCTAAGGCTTAAATATTGAAATGCAGCATACATACATTCCTAGAGCTAACGTTTATGCATTTCCCTTCAAAATATTAATAAAATCATCAAATCCATTCATGAAAAACATGAGAAAAGGTGCAGTTTTATGCAGAATGTGTGTTGAAAAGTGCAGAGTAATATAATTTTTTACAACAAACTAAATAGAGAAATTAAGAAATTCACCCCACCATCGTTTCCGTTGTATTCCGTTTATCAAAGACGGGGAGGGAGACTGAGATCATAAAACGAAATTTCCGGTTCGGACCCCATTTCGCCAAGTTTTCCTGCGATTTCCCACAAATATTTAGTTAAGCCCACATCCATAATAATTATTGTCACACTTGAATCAATCTCGCAATTAGGTACATATCTTGCATCACGCATTATACAGACTCTATTACATTTTCGGGATAAGCCAGACACAGGAAATGGGGTGTAAAAAGTGTCGTTCGTAAAGTTCAGATATGTCTAAATTCGCCAATAAGATCTTTTTCGCAAACCATGCATGAGAAAAGTATTTGACTCCTTGTCCATCGATTTCGATGCAGCATTAAACCACGCCATGCTCCAGGGGCTCACTTTTTCTTTTGCAAAGATGAATAGATGGCATTGACAGTGACAGGTGACAGGTGACAGTGACCAAGGGACATACTCTCGATATTATAATTTATAATTGAGAGACATTCCAACCCCAGGAACAAACAGTTGTGAACTCATATAACTCTCCAATCCAGCACAAACATTTCGGGAGTGACCACAAGAGCATCCAAGTTTTGAGAGATTAGATCAGAAACCTCTGAGATAATAGTGCAACAAAGCATTTTGCAGAGCAGCCATTAGCCATCCATCAAGATTCGAGATCATGCATTTGCAGAGTAAAAACTGATGAATAAAAAGATTTAAAAAAAATATACATTGATTAAACATATAAGACATGACAATAAAAATATTAATATTAATCTCATTCTCATGCCTGCAACGATAAAACACCTAGGAAAAATAATATCGTCCATAACAGTGCAATCTCAATCTACCAACTCAAAATTCTCAAACCCCAAGCTCCAAACTACTGTGAGAGGTGTTTTTCTCCGTTTTTGTCCAGGTGGTGCTTGTTTAATTAAAAATTAAACTAATTAAAGCTAATTAAAACTTAAGACTAAACTAAAGGCTATAAATCAACAACTACTAACCTGTTCTGCTTCATGCTTGGCGTTTCTAGCCACAAGTATTTCATGCTGTTTCTTTGCAGTGATTGCTTCTGCCCTGGGTGGGCGTGGGTGGGAACGGGATGATGAAAGGT
The DNA here is from genome assembly GCA_034694785.1 of Agrenia bidenticulata. Lineage (NCBI taxonomy): Eukaryota > Metazoa > Arthropoda > Collembola > Entomobryomorpha > Isotomidae > Agrenia > Agrenia bidenticulata. The sequence continues at coordinate 51,448 of JAQFYM010000205.1, read as the reverse complement.
TCTTTGGCTCTCTTGTGCGAGGCTGGTGAGTCTAGTTTTTAGTTAGTGAGATGGATTAGTAAAAGCAGCTCAAGACTTGATGAGTACTCGGATCATACCTACCCAACTAACTCATTAAAGTATCGAAGCTCAATTAAAATTAATGACCAAGCTTAATCTACTGTAAACATGGAGTTCATATATACTAAAAGATAGAGAGAAGGACGACAACAAAGGTCCGTTAAAGAGGTTAATTAAATTATCCAAAATATTTAAATGAAATTAGAGTACGTGCAGATCTAAACTAAGTAATCAACTACAACTTGGCTTAGTCATCAGTGGGAAATTAGCCATTTGATTAGTTTAATTAATAATTTCAGCTGAGAGGTCCTCGCCCCTCGGTGTTAATTCATTAATTAAAATACGCGGAGGACAGGCTCCGTGTCAATAGAAGGACTAAAATTCTCTTTGAAGTGTGTCACTACTACTACTCTGTCTTGAAAATTTGCATACTTTTGGAACTCAGGATTAATGGATTATTTAATTGGTATTTTAAATTACTCTAGTCATTCGTTCCTCCTGGGCAAACTTTTCCCTCAGCTCCTCTTCCGTAGGACTAGTCATGCCATAGTCTAAATATTCTGCAACGCGTCTCCCTGCAATTGCGATCCGTTTCGACTCCCGTTTCCCAGAAGGTCTCGAGTCGTCGTATTGGGGTATGGCGTAGAATTCTTGACCTTCCGTCTCGTTCCCAACTCGTTTGAGAAAACTTTTGTATCGATTTGATCTCTCCCTTTGCTTTTCTTTGTTTTTTTCATCCCAAAGCCAGTCAGACTCGGCGATTTCCTAAGAAATTTAGTATTGTGTTTAGGTGTTGGATTATAACTTAGATGGTATTGATTTTGATGCAAATTAAGCCTTCGTACCACAATATCGGCATAGGCAGGGGTCCAAGTTACACTATGATCTCTCGCCATGACCATTGGTTTCGACATAACTGCTAAATATTTTAAAACTTGCTCTTGCACTTGGCCTAATGTAGTAACATGCGAGAAGTAACCTGGTTAACAAATAATTCTTCTTAATAGTCACGTTCTATAGTCATGTCATGATTTCGAGTTTTTTTTAAAACCTACCTTTATTTGAACATGCAATTTGTGAAAGTTCTCTCGTATCCGTGACCTCCCTTCCTATAAGGTAAGTGAAGAGCCTAGTTCTTCCGGGTGGATCTGTATTTTTTGGATCGAAGATTTCTGTAAAAGTTTCTGGAGATCCGTCAGTAATGAGCATAATGGCTTCATTACAGTTAGCTGTATCTGTACGATTGGGATCTCGGTGCTGGAAACAAATAACATATCAGACAAATCCGTCTCATTCTAAACACATCTTGAATTTAATGCAAGTACCTTTTCAAGAATGTTGAAAGCGGATAAAAGTGCTTCGGAAAAGTTAGATTGCCCAATTGTACGATCTTGATCAAGGGCCACTTTAAACTCACGAATGTTTTCCAGATTTGCCTGAAAATATTATACAATTTGTTGTCCTATTTTTGATAGTCCCAATTTTTAATTTAGTACCTGAATTAGCCTATCTTTATAACATGGAACGACAGGAAGGGTTACATCCGTAAAATTAAGCACATTAACAAAGTCATTATCCGTGAGAGTATCCAAAATTGAGTAAACAACATGTCTAGCTATTTCTCTTCTTAAACCCATCATGGATCCTGAAACGTCTTGAAGTATAACTATATTCTTGGGACTATTGGCCGCAGCAGTGTACCAAGGTCGAGTTCGACAATCGAACATGTCTGGGTAATTCTTGTTTGTGTTGTCATTTGGCCATTTAGTTGCTGCAAGGAATACATCACACGGTTAGAGTTTCATTCAAGCCATATGGGATTGCCAATTCTATTTAATTTAATTTCACCGAATCGAAGATCAAGTAAATAAAACACAACTCACCCGGATATTGTCTAAAAAACCCGGTAGAGCTTCCAAAGTATTGCCAAAGTAAAGTTGGATTCTTCTTGTAATTTGATCTAAAGACTGCATCCATACTGGATGACCAATCTATTCCGTCGAGAATATCTTCCCCTGTTTCATATATAAATATAACACTCTTTATAGAAAGACGACAATAGAAACCCTTGTGTACGATCTCTCTTTACTATTGAGAGGAAATGGATGAAATTTGTCCTTCTTACGTCTATCGAAAATGCTGGAAGGGACATGAACACAACTATGAGTTAGGTTTACATTTCCTCCAAAGTGCTCATCCTGTTTAACTGGAAGTTTCTGTTTAATTAAAGGGTCCTGCTTCTCTGCAAACTCCTGCTCTTTGGCACTCATATCAATTGGGTGATTGTAATTAACTTTTTTAGCATTGAGATAAGTTTCAGGTGGCTTCTTTCTCAAATCGGCTGGCTTTTCATAATGTTCTAGTGCCTTTTCCTCGGCCCAGTTCATCATTTTCTGGAATTACGCCAAAATCCATTTAATAATATTAAAGCCGGAGAAAGTTTGAATGCAAATACTATAAACACATCCTAAACACTTACCCTTACAGCATCCACTCTTTCTTTCAATATAACATAAGTATCATTGGCCATTTCACCAACCGTGTGTTGTAAATCAACCTTTCGAACATCTGAGTTGGGGCTTGTTTGAAACCTCTACAGTCACAATCAACATGTAAAAAAACCATTTTCACAAAATCAAGCTCTTCTCTTCCTTACCTTTTGTATATCAGGGTACTTAGTAACAATATTTCCAAAGTTGAATATCTCCTGACCAAAGGTATCCGTCCAATTCTTAAGCCTAAAAGAAGTAATGGAAATAAGTGCTAAAATCACTCACCCACGAACAAAAAAAAACTTCATGCGAGTAATCTCTTTAAATAAATTACTTGAACTCTTTAACTCTAAGAATGGAAGAAAACGAGACTCACTGTTTCTCCAAAATAGGAAGTGCCTCCCTGCCCTCCGTAAGTGGTGGGGAAATGGCAGGGATAGCCAAAAGGAGGTAGAAACATATCCACATTCTACTAATATGTCTTTCTCCTGCTAAATACTCGTCGTTGGAAAACTAAAGGAAATAAATATCACAAAAAGGGACCTCTAAGGGTCAATGGTGACTTATTGCTTGTCCTCCACCGCTACCACGCCACCATTCTACTACTCCGCCTCCAAGTATTCCAGGAACTATTGATCAACTTTTCGAAATAACGCTCCCCCATATTCTTTCCAGAAAGGCAAGAGAGTCTCCAGTCTTACAAGGCGAGCTACACCGATGCGGACTTTTTCCTTTGACACGACACGGGAACAGTCCACAGATCAATACGACTCTATACAGTCTGCACGGAGTACCAGGACCCAAAGCACGGTACCCACTATCGCCGACTAGCTCTTCATGAATGTATCCACCTAGTCAAGTCAAGCCCTCTCACAACCCGTCATCCACCATCACAAGACCAGCCTTTTATCCCAAATGAGAGAAAGAGCCAGAGAAAACACACTTTTCCATCTCAAACCTTTCTCCAAAATTTACCAACCAAAGCTCTCTCCAATATATTAGAGTAACTACACACATCCTATGTTATACAGACATCGGAATCCAGTGCCGTACATATTCCACACTTAAAGAATTGCCCTTCTCTTCCCAATTATCATAATAGCTCCAGAGCGACCGGTAACGATCTCTTAGACCCATTCCCCACTATAACCCCATGGTTAAGTGGGTCAAAACTAAAAAAATCACGAAGTCACCACAAACCAATATACATCAATCGAGCCCAGGAGGATATTGTATTGTGTAATGGCAAATGTAACCAGCTTTTGAGAGTAGTTACGCTATTGAAGAGCTAGTTAATATTAACCCTACCCTGCCTCTATGCTCTGCTAATAAATTCATGCAAAATATCTACAATAAGTTCAATCACGCGACGACGACGAATATAGAGTAACTGTGCATGCATATGTGTCATAGTTATACTGTGTGCACTAGGAATGAGAGGAGGGATTCGTGATCGTAACTGCAGTATTTGTTCGCTTGGGACTTCATACCCCCACTGCTACTATCATGTCTTATCATCATCATCTGTTACGTTTGGTAGTGATGTATGCAAAAGAAAAGTCGACAACTTTTAATAATAGAGGAGTAGCAAGGAGCTTCCATAGTCATTGCTGTGGATCTGAGAGGCTTTATAGGGAATCAGGCTGAAGCGTATTATAATCTGAGTATTTGCTTCAGTGCTTTTAGCATCCCTATTCTGAACTATTCAGCTATTCTTAATTCATATAAAACTAGGTCTAAAAGTTACCTTTCCTTCTCCCTGCATATAGTTTTCGTATTAATAATAGGGAGAGCCTAAGAAGTTTGAGAGAAGTGTCTGAAAATTTAATAATTTATCATTTAGTCACCTCAGACCAAGTAGAGGCCATTATTGGAAGTTCTTGGTAAAATGTTCTACTTGAGGATGATTACATTTTACAATAGCTAAGGGCTAAAGGAGCGAACACTTTAGTTCAAGAAGCCCATGGCCGATAGTAATTGGTACCATTTGTGGTAGAGTTTTGATCCTAAGTTTTGGTCCTTGAAGTAGTGGTGGTTTTGTATGCACTAATGGGTTAAGGTGGACTATGCTATTTATAGTGAGGGCCATGCCTCCAGTCCTTTTACATACTTGTACTTTCAATTTAATGAAAAATAAATTGAGATCGAGAAGAGAGAACTTTATATTCTCTCCTCTCAATTTCCACATTTTCAGATTCCAACGGCCGTATTCCAGATTCAAGGCTCTTTACAGGTTACACATTTGATATTATACATTCTAGATTTCACATTCTTTTACTTCCATTGTAATTCCCAAGTCTTTACAAATAAAACGTGATAGTTTGGGATTGGGACTTGGGCTCTATGGAATGTATTTTTACTATTTTTTTATTTCTATAGACTGGAGTTTGGAGTGGGTAGTTGATGATGACCAGGTCAAAGCATGCTTGTTCTGTGAAGCTATTAAAGGAAAAATTTAGAGAGTGAGATGAGCAAGTCTATTTTTATATTCTTTCCCCACCAACTGACTCTTTCATTTGATCTCGAGCACTTTCTTTTGTGGAACGAAATGAGGCTTTAACGAGGCTTAGATAGCGTTCATCACACAGCCAGGATGTGTCCTATGGACTGATTTTGTAAGTGGATGGGTAATAGACACAGACATAGCCTTGTGTATAAGTAACTATTTTGCAACCCCCTCCAGGCTCTAGGCAACACATCCTTATGCTTGAATAAGCCTTAGCAACTCGGGGTGATCTGGTTGTAACGTTCATATTTGCTTTTCTGTGTACGCTCCCCACACATCTCTTTAGATCTCTTTAGATCTTTCACAGGAGCTCGTGGAGGTGAAAGTAATGGAATGGAATGAATCAGTAGACTCAAGTATATAACGGCAAGTGTACACTAGTACCCGCGAGGTAAATCAAGACATGACAGTGTGAACAAACAAAGACAACTTTAATCTATTTGACATTCCTTTATTGCACAAAAGTTTATACACAGAAATAAAGGTCTATTGCCTATTCGACAAAATGCTTGTAGTGTTTCACCTTTTTTTTTGTAATAAGCTACAAAGCTACAATTACAGACTACAAAATATCACAAAAACGCACAAAACTATGCGAATGGACATAAAAGTGTATTTATAGGTAACCCATGAAGTGATTCTAGATTCTAGCCGTAAACACTCTTTGTTTATTCTATAAACTTATAACATTCGCAATATAATAATTATTTGAACCTAGGAGCCTAACCATACACATTTGACAGTTCGGGTCGACTATGGAGATTTTAATTAATTTACTCAACCTTGGGTACACGTTTCTGTACTCCTGAAGGGATAATATAATCATGTATCACATCAATTTATGTCTATGTCTACATGAATAGGCTAATAAGTTAACATGTTCAAAGACGGCTTGACAGTTGAGTGAACAAAGGTAAAGGGCTAAGCTTCATAGGATGGAATATCGGACATGGAATTCAGACAGATTTAATAACGAGGAGGTTTCAGAGTGAATAATTTTATTTAAAAAATATTACTATGCTTCTATTTTATCCGAATTCTGTCCACAATTTGATCCCCTATTAAAAAATATCTTGCGAACCTATGTATACACCTCAAAAGTAACTCCGAATAGACTTCTACAACTATTATACATAACACACTGATTTCATAAGCTCTTATTGCAGCAGATTTTTTTTGCACACAGACTGACTATGGCATTAAAGTTTTTGAAATTAATTCCTAACGTTTCGATTGAAACTGGGAATGCTTAATAAGCTTTTGGGAAGCTGGTGGTGAACATTTATAACAAGTCTTATGGCATGGAGATGGTATTGAGAGTCTATGTAATACACTGAGATCAAGAGCTTATATATATCTAATATCATGATAGAATCTAGTGGAAATCATACGCTGGATTGAATAAGCCCTTATCACTAGAGCTTAAACGTAATTGTGTGCTCTGGACAGTGGATTAGTATGTCTCCATTAGTTTTGGAAGCCTTTGTAAAATGTAGGAGAAAGTGTGTAAAAAAAAGTCTTTGGGTGAAGATTAATCCCTGTATCTTTGGCATCTCCTTGTGTAAGTATGTAATCCAAGCTCAAGAAGGTCTCTAATTTTGTTGATACAAAATTCTACACAGTAACATTCATATAGAATGTTTAGAAAGATGAAGGAAATATGTTTTGAAGTGCATTGTTCATTGTTGAGAAAGTGTGTGTGATTGTTGAAAGAATAATACATACAAGAATATGATTGTATACACGTTCGTATTGTAAAAATTGGTTATTTGAGCCTTCTCAAGGACCTTGTACCAAAAATATCGAAGTACAGTCTAGGGTTATTCTACGGAAATCACAAGCTACACAGGTGAAAGGTAGAAGAGGCCGATGGTTTTGAAGCACATTTAAATATTAAATGGACGATCACTTAGACTGACATTTAATTAAGTGTAGATATATAATTGAATTTGACCTTGTGAGTAACAAGGTTTCACTCTGACTTCCAGGGACATCAGACACGATCATCACATAAATAGAATACTTGGGTTAGGCAGTTGCCGAAAAATTATGATGAATTCATAATGAGATGAGCAAGTGGTGTATTTAATACGGGTAGGATTCATCTATATAGTATTTTAGTAGTACATACGTTAGTTACCTTAAGCGTGTCAGGATGTGAGCCGATGAGGTTTGTACTTGCCAATTGAAGAGATGAGGTGACTAGAGAAACTAGATGGGCTGTGATAGATCCGTGATGTGTGACGTAGAGGAATTTAAATAATTTGACAGCAAACACCTTCAAGCCCAAATACTAATGTTTACGACACGTCAATGCATTAGTCTAGGTATAACCTCTGTAAACCCTAGGGGCTCAAAATCGAATGAGATCGAAGGTCTTGAGTTAGTTCGCCTGTCCTGTGTTTCTCTCAACAAGAAACAAATACTTCACCGTCGGTTCTAACTAACTAATTAACTAAAATTCTTGTTTGTAATCCACAATCCTTAAGGGAAAGTACAACTTTGTGGATTTTATGGTCAGGTAATTAATCTTGATCAATCCTCAACTGCCCCTAAAAGGGTATTTTGCCCGTGGCCTCTATTAGTATTGGGAGTGGGGAAATAACTTATGATGACTATGTAAGTGAAGATACAGAAGTTGCGGAATAATCCAATCTATCGGACAAGTTTGAAGATGTGGGAATAAGGAAATATCCACCTCAAATATTTCTTAGGCCTGTAAAAAAAGCTTTGTCACATCTAGAGTTGTTGGAAGAGGAGTTTTCGAAATGATATCATTCAATAAATCTTTGATGACCCCTTCTAGCATAGTTGACACTTTCCTTTTGACCCGATTTCCAACGATTTGTATTATCTAGAATTACAGAATGGAAAGGGCACTAGAACTTTTATAGAATGTCTTAATAACTCATGGAAATGTTATCCATTCTTAGACTTACATGTGAGACGATAAAATTGAGAACAGATCCTAGACCAGTAATCTTTGCCCGTAAGCGGCCGATATCTTTAACGAGGAGTTTTTCCAGAACGACCTTATCAGAGCCAGGGACAAGACAGAGCTGAATATCACAAGTTACACGATCCAAACTATGCAGAAAATTGTAATATTAGCATTAAAAATATGCTCTCAGAATGCCACAAAAATTCTCGAGATGTTTAATAGATACCTTCCAGTGATTGAACCCCTTGGACCATGTTTCATAAATGTGGCATGAATATCGTAAGTAATTTCAGAATCAACAACTCCAACTCCTACATCTACGGCTACTCCATCCATCTGCAGAATATTCATTAATTTTCAAACACATTAAAGACTGACAAGTAAATAGTTAGTAACAATAATCGATACACCTTACATTAATGGTAATAATAGCCTCTTCCCCCGTCCTGTGAATCGTCTCTAACCCTTTAAGAAGCCCGTTATAAAGAACAGCCTCACCCTGCCACGTTACAGCTAGTCTTCGTTTTGAAAAATTTACACAAGTATCCGGAAGATTTATATTATTTAGGCCACTGTCCACCATTTGCAAGTGTAGATTGTCAATGACCGTGTCCACGTAGCTGTTAATCGGCTCATAATCCCGACTACTGATCTGCATCTTAATATCTCTGAGTAATAATACCTACCCCTTCTCTATAAGTAAATCCTCCTCCTACACAAAGACTTATCCGAATAGAAACAAGTCAATTTTCAAACTCCCTTAAACTCCGTAATGAACACATTGCGTTAATATTAATGAAGTGAATCTCAGAATTTACGACAATAGTCTTCCCTTTTACTTCTCATCGTCTTATAGAAGCTCTATAACAACTTTCCCCTTCAGCCTATAAACCGGCCCTCGGATTCCAAGCCAGTAAATAGAATAAAAAGCTATTAAATTCGTTTTCTAAGCTACTCTTTCCTTCCTTAAAACTTCGATTCCTTCTACAAGTCTGATGTATTGTCTGCTATCAAGGGTAACAATTGATTCTTTATTCAGGGAGAGACGTGATGGGAATGATACGATAAAGATAACTTCCTTTCTAAAGATTAGCCCCAGGAAGGTGGACTTTCTTCCAGACAGGCTTTTACTAAACACACTACTACACATTCACGTACACCTAGGACCGTCTGCTTTCTTCTAAAGCTATAGCCTTCACCGACTCTCCAAAACATTATTATGTACATAGAGGAACAAGCAGGTCTCTCTGTTCTCTCTCTCCTTTCATCATGATTCAGGCCCAGTGGTATGAAATAATATAAGCAGACTAACCGAACCTACGAACATATCATTCAGAGTTCCACAGCACCCTGTTGAAACTGAAATCAATACTTCTGCTCAATCTAGTCCAAAGGAGAGAGTATATGTAATGTATGCTTGTAAAGAGCTGGATCGTCTGAGTTGGAGGAGGGTTGAGGTCGGAGGTTGGGTCTCGAGTTCATCCGGGGACAATAATTTTTTGGCAACCCCATGAATTTAATTCCATGTGCTTAAGTTAGGTAGCTTAACTTTGTGTGTAGGAGTAGGAAGAAGGAAAACATATTGTATGATGTTGTCCTAGCTTATTAATAAGTTTGCTCGGAGACTATATAGGGTTACAGTTACAAGTTTATTAAGAAACTTTAACCTTTGTAAAAACCATGGACTGGCTCATGTAGATGCACGGAAGATTTTTTTTTTAAAACGAGTAGATATTTTCTTAATGTGGGGACTTTCATCAGAGAAAGTACCTCAACCTTTTACAAATTCTGAGAGCCTGTTTATGGTCCCCTTTCTTCATCTCATGATCTTGTTTCTTTTCGCTTGGTTTCTTCCAAATATATTAAGATGACATTTGATGGCCTTGAGAAAGTCATGATAAAAAATAATGATGTTGCTCCGTTTCCCATTCTATATGGATCATAGATTATCATATGAAAAGCTGTAAAACATGATAGGCAATTAAGGGCTGAAAATCCTAGACTCTTTTAAGACTTTCGAGATGAAATATTATTATCATAATATTTATCGGCATTTCAAGCATAGTTGCAATGGAAGTTGAAAATCGTTTACTCGAACGAACGAACTCTTGAGTACTTTTACTTTATAATCCTAATGTTCTTCTTGGATGACCCATTAAGCATTAAAATGTGAATATTCTGTATTTTTTTTTTTTTTTTGCTAATTACTATTAGATTTTAATTAGATTGATAATTACTAATTACTATTGTGGTTGTAATTAATAAATTACTAGAAGAAAGCAAAAGAGAAAGTCAGGATTATAATAGTAGACGAGATGTGAACACCATTGAGTATTTTATTGTGTTGAGCAAGTGGGAAATGTTTCTCAAAATCTGGATCGAAGGTTGGTCAGCTTGGATTGGATTACACACTTGCACTTGTTTTCCAGGCACATGTTGTTGGCTTGTTGGTGATCTAGTAATTCCTGAATTTAGAGCAATTTCATAATAAATAGTCATAATTAATAGTTTTAGATTAACTGTTATTAGCGTAATTTAGTTAACTGAATAAGATGGTGGAAGTTACTCGTAACGACTTTGAAACAATGCTGCCAGAGATAGAGCAGCGAATTAAGTCCTGTGCCTTTGTGAGTATCGATGCGGAATACACTGGACTCTATTCTGAAGAGTTCAAGGATTCAAATAGGTGCGTGACTATGTATTATTGTTTCCGGAAACAATGCTATGGCCCATACCGTATGGGAATCTTGAAGTAGTTTTATTCAGGTTTTAAAATAAGATTTCTTTACACAGTATGTTTGACACAGCGGCGAAGCGATACCAGAGGTTGAAGAAGAATGTGGGTCAGTTCAATATTTGTCAAGTAAGGGGGCTAAAAATTGAAAGTTGTTTAAAAAAAGCCTTTAGAAGATGTAATGTTTGCTAAATATTGGTATTCCAGATGGGCTTGGCTTTGTACGAAAAGGATAGGGACAGTAACGGGTTTACTGTTAATGCGTATAACTTCTACGTATTTCCGGTCTCGTTTGATTCATTTGCCAAGAGAGAGATCCTCCGTACACAGGTATCCTGCCTTAACTTCTTGACGAGGAACAACTTTGATTTCAATAAGGTATAACTTTTTAAAAAATCGGACTGCATTCAGAATATAATAAAGACTAAGTAATGCTGATCCCTCATGGTATTGAGGGGTTCACAAATTCAGTTATTATTCCTATTATCCCGACTTAATTCTTTGCAGTATATCAAGGAAGGTGTACCTTATCTGAACAAGGAGAAGGCTGCAAGTCTCAAAAAATTCCTTAAAGCCAATCGACATTTTATGAATACTTGTGAACATATCGACCAGGTGAATACATTTTTTTTAGCATTTAAATGTTTTGGTAAAATAAATCCGAGATCAGAGTTGACTTTTTCTATTCTATCCTAGTCATACTTTCCGATGAAAAGTGAATATCTGAGTAATGAGGAAATTGATCGACTTGCAGATATACTTACAGGGTTCTCAAAAATAATTAAGATGATTCAGAAGCTAAAGAAACCCTTGGTGGGACATAATATGCTTATGGATCTATTGCTTATCTATCAGCAGTTTTGTGAAGACCTTCCAGGTTAAACTAGACAATATATGTAGATCCCCAGAATGTATTACTTAGAAGTATTAGAAGAATTTTAATCTAAGTTTAAATCAATGTTACGTTTCAACAGATAGTTATGCGGAATTTAAGAAAAACTTACATAAAATGTTCCCGACAGTATATGATACTAAATGTGTGGCCTGGGGTGTTCATCTGCTAAGACAAGAATTTATACCAGATGATAGGACATTGTCAGACACTAACTTGTTTGCTTTGTACAGCAACATTTCCTCTTTGAAAAATAACGTAAGACCTCAGATTGAACCAGTGAACGATACAGTTATGTATAAAGAGGGTAAAAGAATCATTAATTGCAAATGTTTAAATGTATTTTGAATACACGTATTTATTACTAAAATTTTTTTAATTTAGCCCTGCAAATTGGCAACACCAAAAATTTGGAGACAGTTTCAATCGCTTGTTGCCATAATGCAGCATTTGATGCTGTAGTCACTGGGGCAATTTTTCTTAAACTTGGATTTTTGGCATGCCGTCCAAAGCCATTGTAATTTTTTATGCAAAGTGTCATTCAACCCTAATTATTTGACGTTGGTTAAATGCATCGATTTTTTAGACTTATTTTCAACCCAGAGCTTTCTCCTACAATGACGGAAGTTTTTAAGCGAGTTTCGCACTGGAAAGATGAAATAAACATGGGTCGAGCTATTATTCCAAGTATTGTAAGAACTTTTGAAAACCTAGTTCTAAATATAGTATATAATTGGATATGCCCTTTATGTATTTTTTGTGTAGCATCTATCAAAAGCAGATCCAGAATCCAAGCGACCAGATTGGATAAGAGTTCGAAGCATAAAAGGGACTGATTCGGTTAATCCTGCTTATGTAAAAAAAATAGAATAAACTTTTCCAGTAAGATTTCATCCGATCCGTTTTCATAAACATACTCTCTGTTTTATAGCTACGACTTGAGCTGGCAAAGTATGGAGATGTAGAAATTGAAGTTATTAGTCCAGACGAAGTCATTTTATCTTGTGGAGCGTTTGGATGGTAAGACGCATTGGTATTAATTGTTCGACAATTGCAGGATCAAAACAATTGTAATTATTGTATTCAATTTTTCAGTGCGAGAAAAGTGTGGAATCATCTCCATGAAAAAGGATATCGAATTAGTAAGGAAAAAGTTTCCATCCTTGAAGTGGACCGCTGGAATGTATTATTTAGGTGACATTTTTGGAGATGCTATTTGCTTATCTGTATTCGTTACTGATGGAGATGTAACTTTGAATTGATTGTGTACTTTTATAGAATCGGTGCAGTTGTAAGTGTTTTTGCGGTGCTATCCCTTTTATCTTGGAGAGGTTTAAGACTCATGAAGTGATTTAGTGTGAGGAAACAGGCGATTTTTTTGAGCTTTTATTGTTACTTGCTATTTCGACAATCCTTTCTATTATTCTATTGACTCTGGAATATATTTTCTAATGATGCATAAAATATCTGTTTACTGCAACAGCGATGCGTATATTAATATTTTTCACGATATCTCAACTATCTCAGTGCATTTTTCATCGCAAGAAAACATTTGGTTTTACCCATAAAATAATTTATTGCTGTAGATGCATCAACTTCTCATGCTGTTTATAAAAATGTTTCAAATCATGCTGACAGTAGTATTAGATAGATGAAGGAGCAGCCATTTAAAGGCGAGATGAAAGTTATTCATTGTTTTCTTTACATATGAACAAGTTTGGTAAATCATCTATTCTAACTCCTGAACAATAGTATAAGGCATTTAGGTACTTATTGATAATTATATTTATAACAGATTGCTATTAGCATTTCCCTGCAATGTACCCAAATGAAATACAATCAAAAATAAACATCTTCACATCATTTACAGATTTAGTCACTGGATTCCACTTCCGATTCTGAGGATAATCGCATGGCCCCCCTCCGTCTATTTCCTTTAACTGGACTCTTGCTCTTGAATTTTGTCTTCGGTTTAGGAGTTGCTCCCCGTTTGGCCTTAGGGGAAACCATAGGTTCAAGTACAGGCATATCGTTTCCGGTTGCAGTTCCTGAATTTGATGGACCCTGGTGATGTGACCTCTGGGAGCTTGATCTTACCCCTGAGCTGGTATTTGAAGGAGCAGGAGTTTGATCCATCTCATCTGTGTGCCCTTGACGAACTCGTTTAACCATTTCTTTCTCTTTCCAAGTAATTCTACAACCAGGGCACGTTTTGCAGGTTGACAAATACTTCTGTAAGCATGCTTTGTGAATGAAAAGCCCGCATTTCGGACACTGATAGCCCTAAAGAACGATTCAATTTAAATTATGATGATATTTATACATGTTAGTCTTAATAAATTAGTGAATATACTGTACGTAGTACGATACTTACATGTAACATTATCATTTTACATAGATTACAGTTTGTCATCACATCATCGTATACCTCCCGTAATGTAGGCTCGAATTCTCTGATGGCTCGGATACCAAGTGTAATCTCATAGTCTTGTTTCTAATGTGGTTGATAATAGACAACTTTCAAAACTATACTAAGTCATGTAAACTGTAATTATAAATAAATACCTTCACTTCAAGAATGTATTTAGCCAAATACTGTAGCGTTATCATTTTTTCGATGAAGTCCTCAGCTACGAGAATGGAAAAGTTCCTTGTATCAATTTCCCTAGCCATATTAATGCACTCTGTTAAAGGTACAGCATAGTTTCGGTACTTTCGAAGGGTAGCGTTCATAATTTTTTGGAATAATTCCAACTCGAACTTGGAAAACAATGTTTGCATCCTAAATTACAATAAAGAATGTAATAACCGTTATTAACAAGATAAATATACTAAACTTAATACCAATAGCACACAATCAATACTTCGTTTACACCAACGAATCGCCAACGATTATGAACTCAATTTAATTTTTCTGTAAACTTACTTCATGATTGGCTTCTCGACAGTGACAAGGAAAACGTAAAACTTTTTCCCAGTCAGCTCACAAGATGCACTTCTTATTGCCATGTCAAAGGGCTTAATCCTCTCGTTGATTTCTCTAACAACCTTCTGCACATACTGCATGGACGTTCGTTCCACAACTTCATCGGCTTTCACTGAAATTAATACAAAATTCTATAGCCCCAATAATACAAACCATTGCACACCCAAAATGTAAAGTAAATAATATTCAATCTAGCTAGCAATCCTCAAATCAAGGCTGACCAAGTGACAATGCTCAAGGCACTTACATTTAAAAGAAGCACATGCCCCAATAAACAGATTCTTCACTCCCTTAGCATCCAAGAACCCTGCAGACATAATCCCTTGAAGGACTATCTTGTGCATATCTCCATAACCTTCATTTTCCAAGTTGTCCATCTTTGGTAGTTCGTTCCACGTCTAGCGAAGAGGTTTTTGATCCAAACAAACCTGTTGAAAATAAATTATATAGATTAAAAACTCCACTGGACTTAAATATCTTCTCATACACAATTTAGAAGAAAAGAGAGAGAGAAAGATGAATAACTTTAATAAATATATAATTGTCTATTGTGAAGGCTTGACAATATTAAATATGAATGAAATGCAGATCGGGTTTGCTATGCGGGCTAATTTCTTACCCTTAGAAAGCCAGTTGGTGATTCAATATATTTAACCGATTATAATAGAGACGATAAGAGTTAAGACACAATAGCAATTAAAAAAGAGAGCAGCACTCAATCAGTAAAAAGTAAAGTGTCCGGTTGCTTGAATCAGCTCGTGTTTCGGTGTCCCTCCACACTGTTCTGCTGTAGGTTGCCCCTCTCAAACTTACTCTATGTGTCTCACCCACTGCCTCGTCTCAATATCGTCGTCCAGTTGTCGTCTCTCCGTCTCTCTTGTGGTATCCAAAGTACCCATGACATGATAACATTGATAACTTCGTTCGGTATCGGTACTGCTTGTGTGTGGTACCGATTCGTACCAAGTGAATCGGGAGCATCGTTGATTTTGATTGCTAGCAGATCGAGATTCGATTCTAATTAGATGACCAAGTCTCCATGATATTCAAAACCAAATGATACAAATTTATGGCATGGTATAATGTCCACGATATTAGCCATTCGGGCTAATTATTATTATTGAATGGTATGATTCCATCTTTATATGGCTGAACGTGTGTTCCATATTACTTGATACGCGTACGTGCCAATTTTATTAGCTTTAGTCAGTAAGTCAGCATACAATCACGATTCGAAAATATTTTATTTCTTAGCTCCAAGTGTGAGATGATAGTAACCGATTGTTAGTTATATTTATATAGTTAGTTAGTAATAGAAGAAAGGTAACCTATGTAATATGTACAATTAATAATTTGGGATGTTTAACTTCTTAACAGAATTCCGCTCCACTTTCCCTGTTTTTCCCTTGGGTAACTCTGTAGAATTTCAGTAAATAATCATGATGAGGATTTGGAATTATCATTACAATTCTCTGAAATAGTAGTTTAAAAATGTAAGTTTGTAAACGTTATTTTTACCTTCAATGATATAAACTCCACCCCGTATTTGCTTATAGGATGCCAGTCGGTCTGTAAAAAAAAATTCAATGCGTGCATTTCCTAACCGTTCATTTATCGTAATCGTAACGATGAAAGTGATGATACTGATGATTATGGCACGTACCATTAGCAAATTTTTGAATGTCCTCACAAATCTTCATCTTGTTGCAACCAACGACGAGATTTTTTACAGCAACAAAAGCCCGAGGAACTTCCCCCATTTCATCAGGCACACCGATCACACAAACTTCCTCAACTAATGGATGTTTGAAAATTACGTTTTCCAAGTCCGTTGGAGAGATCTGTATTTCAATTGTTGCGATGAATTATATTATTTTCACAAATACTTTGGACTTTTCTAAAATGAATGAAATATATTACATGATTATTCAAATATTTGAAGATTTCTTTCTTTCGATCTACAACATAAAGAAACCCCTGGTCATCGTAATAACCCACATCACCAGTTCGGAGCCAACCGTCTACAAGGGTGTCTTTCGTACTCTGGAATAAGTATTCTAGGGTTAAAAACATGGAAATCCGAATATTATTTCTTCCTTCGCTTTTGAAAAATTACCTCTGCATTAAGAAAGTAACCCATGAATACAAATTCTCCCTTGGTCCATATCTCCCCATTTTGGTTTGGACCTAGAGTCTCCAGGGTGTCAAAGTTTCGAACTTGGACTAAAACCCCTGGAAAGGGCTTCCCTACTGCAGAAGCTGGAGCATCTACGGAGATTTTAAATATTGTTTAAAGGGACACACGTAATTATAATAAACTTAACAATATTGATATGTGAATATTTGTATGATTCAATGATTACCTGGATAATTGATTAACTGAGTATTTGGAGAAAAATTTGCGGAAGTGGACAGAGAGGCTCCTTCTGTTAATCCGTAACCCTTTTAAATATTTTTGATATTGTCAATCAGTAAGCTACAAAATTGAAGCTTATTCAAATTTTCAATTAATAATCCCATACGTTGATAAAACCTTTGACGTTCCCAATATCCAGAAATGCCTGGAGCATTCCAGGTGTAGTTGTACCTCCCCCGGAGGCGAGAATTTCGATTGATGTGACATCAAACCCTTCCGCATCTGCGGAACCCAGTGCTAGTAGAAAAGCAGGGAAGGCGAATACGAATCCAGGCTGTTTGGTAAGTTGGAAAATGACATATTACATGAAGTCTAAAAAAGTGAACCGTTTATAAAGTAGTGCGGAAAAAATTGAAGCAAATATTAATGTATACTAAACCTTATATTTGTCCACGGTTTTGATAAGTATTTCCTTATTAACTTTAGGCAGTACAACGCCCGTTGACCCGACAGAAATCATAATTAGGGGTAAAATCAGTCCCGACACATGAGTACTCTTAGTTGCGATGACATTGCACTTTGGGTACGTCCAAGGGTACGATGCATAGTTTAAAATCATCGTCAGTGCAGATTTGTGACTGTGCATAGCACCTATACAGATTCCATACTTAATTAAAACTCTAGTACAAGTAGAATTCACAAGCAGAATTAAAAATATTTAACCTTTGCTTGGCCCCGTGGTTCCAGAAGTTGGGAGGATCAAGGCCAGGTCATTTTCACTTACGTCCAAACACGGGCATTCCTCCCCATCGTCAATAAGATATTCATCGAAGGAAACGCACCCAGGAGGGACTGGTCCTTCAGATACTGCGATCAAGATTTCGACAGCCCAGTCGCACTGACTAACAGCTTTAAGTACCTCAGGTCCTGCCTCGGAGTCGCAAAAGATCCATCGGGCTTTTGACTCTCGAACTTTCTGTAGGACGACGTCAGAAGACTCTTCCGCGTATAAAGATCTTAACACACCATTAGCTCGCCAAACACCAGATATAAGTAACAATTGCCGGATTTGACATGAACTCATGTAAATTACGATGTCATTTTTCCGGAGACCATTTTTGTAAAATTTGCTTGCAACTTTTCGAGTTTCTGTTTCATAGTTTTTAAAGTACAGTTTCTCCTCAGATAGACCGTCAACCTATATCAAATAAGATGATATGCAATGGAAATTTATGCATGGAGTTTTCCATGAATGTATGATGGTAAAATAATAATTTTAAGCCTTTTACGAGAAATGCTGATCTCCCGAGTTTATCGAAATGCTTTGCTCGAGCCTCAAAATATTCAGGAAGCGTCTTCTGTTCCGGAGCTTCGATAGCCTCCCCGGGTGAAAACAATGTGTTGTTTTCCATAGCTAAATTCCGGTAGTTAAAACTGAAAGTTAAGGCAGGAGTTTAATTGATGTGTTCCCGTTGAAGTTATTGAAACAACTGCTGCAGAAATGAAAATCCCTCATTTTTATTGTCTTGTGGATTAGACTTCGAGGTTGGTCAGATCCAGATTGTGGTTTTAATAACCCATTTCCATTGTTTGATTGAGTTAGTAGAGTTTTTTGTTGCAAAAAAACTTCAAGCGTGATAATCATATTCTCAATTCTCCAGTAAAGCATTCAGGTCAGTTTTTGTGACACGGGGAAATTTTTTGATGCGTGAGTTTAATTGCGAGATAGGCATCAAATAGGTTTTGTAACAGAACAGAGATGGACAGTACATAATGTCATGTACGGGTGTTAAAGTTTTAATGATAAAGGATTCATGTCATTCAGTAATAACAAAGCTCTGCTTAAAATCCTCACTTATAACAAAAACATATGAAAATGTCTTTATTACCATAAAAAACATAAAGTGATATAAAATTCGCGTTCTATTTTCCTTCTTCTTGACTGCAAGGTCTCTTCGGAAAAAAAATGGATTGAGTCAGTTTAAGTGATTGCTGTACTTGCACCAATTTAACTGCATGTTCATTAGGTAAGGCGGTTTTACAGGATACGTGTCTAGACAAATATTAACTGGCATGAAATGTTCCTGGAAACAATGAAAACATGTAATTGGAAAGTTAATAATGAATCTTCTGCTTTAAATATAAGGAAAGTGTGGGACAACTGTCTAATCTTAACTAGTCTTAATCTTAAGTGTTACCATAATTTTATAAAATGACGACTAAGGCTCTGACTTGTATAACACTAAAATGGACTCATTTTTAGGGACTGATGTATTCCAAGAATTATATGGCCATGCTTTTATAAAGTATCTGTTTTTGTATTAAGTGTTTGGAACTGTTTTTATGCTCCATAGATTACAATATTTCTGTCTGTTTGCCTTCTTCATAATATCAAGTTAATCTCTCGTACAAAACTTTTATAGCAGTAAAAAACCCTATGGAATTTGAATCTTCTCTATCCCTACAACCGGAAATCTAATAGTTATGAAAAACACCAAATTGAAACAAATTCGATCGTGACTTGAAATTTTAAACAGACAAGATATGTTTTAGTTCAACCATAGTGCGATAACAAGAGCCATTAACATAAATTGCTTCTAATAAAGAAAATCTTTAATCAATCCGGAGAGAATCATTGACACTTCAGCATAAATAAACTTTTTCTTATCATGCATAGGCCGGGCTGCGTTGCTTAAGTATAATGTTAATATTTATTAGGTCCATTTATTTCTATCTACAATCCATCTTCCATTACAGTTGATAGTGAATCCATTTCCCTATTCATTCTTCTTATTCATAAAACTACTGTGCATTGACTATGCATAAAAATAATGAATCCTTAAACAAGCTGGGAAAGTGAAGTCCTTGGACTTCTTCATAACCAGAGATCCAGAGGTTTAGAAAAAAGTAGTTTCACGCAAGCATCTGTCAAGGTGTTTGTCTCCAGTTTACAGATCGATCAGCTTCCACACAGACATTCTTAAGTTTTAGCTCAAAATTTATTGATAGAACTTTGAAATAAAAATTTAACATGTTTAAGCTATTTCTTGCACTTTTGTCAATCGGTCTGTCCCAAGAATCATCCATTCACACTAGAAATGAGGTACATTTGTAAAAATACTTATTTTGCAATCTAATTTAGCCTTATATAATATATTGTTGAATATGACACAACACATTTTCTAAAGTTTAAAATGTCCTAAGTCTAGACTTTACTAGACTTTGAGTAATATGAAAAATTGATATTTTAATTATAATTACAATTATATATTGTATTATTGATTTTAAGAGCAACCTGACCATAAATCTCTATTACGAAACTCTTTGCCCTGATTGCCAAGACTTTATCAGCAAATCCTTGTGTCCACTCTGGTCGAAACTCGGAAGTGATTATTTAAAAATTGAATTCGTCCCATATGGAAATGCTCAAGTAAGGTCATTCTATTCCATTAAATTAACTGACAAGTTATAATTGATGCTTAAGAATTTTTAATGTTTCAAAATGAAAAGACAAATATTTCGGAAACGGGAAAGATCGAAATCAAATGTCAACACGGTCCTCGAGAATGTGAAGGAAATCGAATACAGTCTTGTGCTCTGAGCTACCTATCCTATGAACAATCCACCAAATTCATATGTTGCATGGAAGGGAAGAAAAATTTCGAATCTGCTGCTGAGGATTGCTCCAAAGAGATTGGAATTCCTTCCGCTCCCATGAAGATGTGTGCGAATGGAACGATTGGTAACTTACTACACTATTCAAATGGACTGGAAACTGAAAAACTACAGCCACGACACGAATGGGTTCCATGGATTTTGTTTAATGGAGTTTATAACAAAGACGATATGGCAAAAGCTCAAGAGGACCTGCTTTCAGTCGTTTGTGATCATCTTTCCGATCCGAAACCCCGAGAGTGTAATGAAGTAGTGTGATTGTCATGTTTTTTATGAAATTGTCATCACACTGAGATATTTATAGTCGGTAGCCAAAAATAATAAATTTTTATTTCATTCAAGACTGTAAATTTCTACTGTCAACTGTGATGTATTTTATCAATTCTAGGTGGAATTGCCTATTACAAGCGATGGATAATTTTATCATAGATAATTATTGATTACAATCTGCCTAGTTTTTAATTTCCATTTCATAAAACGATAACAAAAAAATGAACACATGTGTTGGTAGTTTCGTATTCAACATTGTAATAAATATTCTAGCAGATAAGCATTAGGCAATACAATACTCTGATAATATCTATATAAGGTTATCGCTTTGTAATTTCAATTAAATAAAAGTTAAGTTAGCTTATTTCCATCATTTAGCTTGTCATGTTTTATCATTATTTCTGTATTCAATTCGATTAGGTACTTTCACAGTCATATCTGTTTCCTCATGAAATGCAGTTGCCTTCTATCTTGTTGATTATTTCAATACATAAGTAGGTACAACTATTTAAACGGCTAATAATATTAAATATTTGTAGGAAAATTGTACAGATTTCAGCGTTTAACGAGGCTAACGAACGAATTAGGATTAACGAATAAAACTAATTTTATAAAATTAGATTAAGACTTTCAGGAAAAACGACCAGATTATATACGATTCAATTGTAGCATTCACGATTATCGGAACAGAATCTGTCAGACGGTTGAAACTCAACTGAGCAAAGTGCCTTTGATGATCTTGCATATCAATTACATTCAGTCATACATGCTGTATCTCTTTTCATCAAAGTCTAAGTTGAGATATCGATTCTTCATCTTGTCTTTAACCACTTCCAATTGTGGACCACTGACCCTTGTACACAAGGTAATGGAAAGCCTGTGAAGATCCATGTGATTTATGATTGCATCGATACCCTTGTCAGTTACCTGCAAGTCAATGGATAATATTAATGGTACGTGATGGTAGTTAGTTAGTTATATAGGCAGTATGAAATATGTACTAAATATTTAAGACGTTTTTTTGTGTTTTTTTTACCTCAGACCGTTCAATCGAAAGTTCTTTAAGCTCCTTGCAATGCAAGATTCCAAAAAATATCGACGCATCCGTCAATCCTTGAGACTGTAGCCTTAGCTTTCGTAACCCTGCAGATAATTAAAAAAAACCGTATTACTGTAACTATCATACAAATACATAAATTAATACAAGCGATGCGGTACATACTTGGCAGGCTCACTATATTTCCCAGGTACTGCTTAATAAGATTAGCAATGCATGCCGGCTCATCCAAATTTATTGAAAGGGAGAGAAACTTAATACGATCAACAGGGACACCAGTCACCCCAACATCTGAATAAATCCCTTGAGGTGCATCGAGTTCTTCAAGATTTGGATAAGTACCGCATAATAGTCTCAGGGAACTGTCAGTCAATCCTTGAAGGCTGACTGACGTCAGGAACGGGTAAGAAAATTGTATTTTGGCAATCAAGTGTTGTGGAACTTTTTCTACGACAGACAGAGTCACTTTAAACGATCTCAAACTATTGGAGCACCAGAATTCGCTATTCGTTTCTCCCGAAGGAAAAGCATCCTCCAGTTCGTCGATGCATTTCATAGTCATCGTAAGTTCTTTCAGCTCAGGAAGTTTCGAGGTAAATCGTAGTGAGCCTTGGTAAGTTTCTAGTGTCAAACTCTCCAACTTCTCCAGAATTACTGGTGACGGGAGCTCTTTAAACCTCGTAAGGTAGAAATACAGTCTTAAATTCTTGAGAGTAGTATTCAAACTTTCAAGGAGGGGGAGAAGGAGTTCCAAAGTCACGTTTGGCATGAGCTGCATATTCAGACTTTCAAGTGGGTATCCCCGATTGGTCAGCTAAAACAATAACAATACAAAACCAAATGAAACAGTTATTTGAAAAGTCCAATATCATTGTAACATCATGTAATCTGGTGGCATAAAAGACTTACTTGTTCAATCTGCCCATCTTCGAAGCTAAACAGGGCATCAACTTGAGAAAGATTTTCCAAAGGTAAGTTTGTAGACTCCAACAGGGTTGAGATTAAACAGGTAAGGAATCCCTTGTAGGTATTCCGCGGTACAGCAACCTTCTCCAGGCTAGGGGACACGGACAGCAAATCGTAAAGAAAGTCTCTTAACAAATCCTCTCCTTGAGTCAACATCAAGTTGATATTGATGGCCTTCAGGTTGTGCAGATTCGGTCTATCATAGACGTGCAAATCTTCCAAAAACCTCGACTTCCCTGGGGTCATTCCAAACAAGCTTAGTTCCTCCACATTTGGTGCCCACCGGAACAATATTTCCCTCAAATGGACGGCGGAGCATTGTGTCTTTTGCAGGATCAAGTGCTTTATATACAACCCATATAGCTGAAAGAATCTATCCGCCAAAGGATTCCCCATGTACATATACGGCCCCAGCTGAACGGTATCAAAAAATCCCCTGTCCCCAATGAACTCGTACATGTAACTCTTGAGCCTGTCATCAGAGTTTAGTACAACCTTCACTTTATTTGACAGATGGACTCTCGCCTCTTCCTCCCATCCTTGGCAAACAAGGCGACAGTTTTTCAGGTCTCCGGAGGATAAGTAGCTAAGAATGTTGCTGGCAATCTGTAATTGTTAACAATTTTCAAATGATTATTCCGTTTCAGTTCTGAAGACGGAGAAAGTGTATACAACTATACAATGAATCTGATAACTTACAGCCCGAACCCCAAGAGGATGTCCATCTTCTTCATCGTCAGGAATGTCAATTTCCGTTTCCGTATCCACCATCATGATATCCTCCTCCTCCTCGACCACCAAGAAGTCCACATCCTCACAAAACTTTTCCATTATTTTGCGATTCTTTACTTTTCCCAATTACAAATGTCAAATATCAAATACGGCTCTGCCTCCTTCTTCTCAAATACTTTTAAATACTGAATTACTATTAGAAAAACCCTTACGTTTCCTACACAATTAAGTAGCTTGTTAAGTACCTATTGCAATTTTAGCCTATTTCGTACGATAAACCCGAAGAAGAGTTGACACCGGTATCAAGCCCGCAGTAACTTTTACTAAAGCCTTCGTCTCAAGTATACAAACTTGGTGAGTATTTCAAGATCTGGTCGATTACAAGCAAATCTCTCGTGACTGTGACTCTCCCCTGAGTGAGCTAACACTTGTGACAGATCTGGTACAGTGGAAGATAATACTATTTAATAATTACGTAGTTCTAAAGTAATAGGTTAATTAAGAGGTTAAAAGTTAATAAAGAAGTGTAAAAAGGGTAAGTTCCTCCTGTACAATGTTAAATAGTAAAACGGCGGCACTACTACTTCCACTGTCGGCGGCGAGAAAGAGAGGCAGAGCAGGGAGAAAAGCAAGCTAAAACCCACCATGGAGGGAAACCCGTCCTAATTCGAAAGGAAAACATGCTCCGGGTTTATGCCAACAACCCAAATTTAGTCTCTCATTCCCTCCTAACCTATCCATCACCTTATCAATGAACATGTCACAATGATCTAAAGGGTCCAAATATTTAGACAAAAGTGTCAACATTTATCAGCGATGCATGTATGAAACGGAGTGATCTATTTAAAATTTTAGCTAATAGTTTTTGCCCGATCCAGGGCTTATGGGATCACCATGTGCGTCCGTTACCGCGGGTTATGGGGGGTTATCTTTGCGAATTAAATTAATAAATGTATGTTGATTTATTTAGAGAAAATTGAAATTTGAAAGTTAATTGACAGGAAAATGATTTTGTTAGTTAGAAATTTATTTTGTATCAGTTTATGTCAGGAATCTCATTCGATTCCCCCCTGACGAATTCCCTGATTCAGCCTTGTTCTTGATTCTGCCCTTTCGTCCTGTCCCTCGTTCAAATACCCTCGATTCCGCCCTGTTACCCAGTTAAATACCCTCGATTCGATTCAGTCCTGTCCCCGAGGTCAAATACCCTCGATTCGATTCGAACAGTCCTGTCCCCGAGGTCAAATACCCTCCATTCAGCCCTTTCTCATTAAAAATCATCAACTCTTTAATTCCCTTAAAATGTCTGTGTTTTGGCATTTATTAAAGTGGAAAATATTTTTTTCTTCAATCGAAAATATCAAACCTTAAACTTATACCTTTAAATTTTTAATTTGATTTCCAAGTTAATTGGAAAAAATATTTGGAAAAATGAACTTTTGATATTACTCGAAATCCTAACTAGAAAAGTATTTCAAACTGTTAAATTTTTATGTACCTCTTTAGTGTTTAGTTCTTAATGTTTAAAATGTTTTACTTTCGTTCAAGACGGAACTTTGTACACATTAGATTGAAATCATAAATTGATTTGAAAAAAAAATTGAAAAAAAAATTGTCCACATAATTAAATGGTAGCAGACATTTTAATGGAATTAAAGATTTAATGTTGTTTGAAAGAGGAAGGGCTGAATCGAGGGTATTTGAACGGGCGACAGGGCTGAATCGAATGAGGTTGAAATACGATGCTTGCAGTAGTTGATGCTTAAGAAACACAAAAAATAAAAATTATTTTGCCACGTGCCCTGGTAAATTAATGAATGACTTAAGAAATATTATAGGTAAATACATAATCATATCGCTTAGTCGGAGAGTAATTGGAAAATAGCTAGTCTCCACTTTTTGATATCGCCATAGTTCATTTTGATACAATCCTTCACGCATCCCATTTCTAAATGTCCAGTGGTTTCACGATCCTCGTAGTTATTATATTGGGAAACAATTTCACAAGACTCAAGGAGCAAACAGTGAAGATCCATTTCCATTAGAATCCTTGTAAGGGTCGATTGGTCAACCTTTTAGATAAAATATAACAAACAAACAAATTATGCCCTTATGCTTATTATGCACTAAAAGTTGGATACCTTTCGCCTCGACCAATTCAGCTTAGTGTTAATATCGCGACCAAAATTCTTCCCCGTGTTGATTCATCGCTATCAAAACTCATCGCATGAGGAATAATTATGAATTGAATGAATATGAATAGGTCGACAGAGAAAAAAACGTTCATTAATATGTGTTATTGTCATTCGAGGAGTCTTCTGTATCCTATTTGGCAATCCATGTTTGTTCAAACTGTTCAAAGTATGACCTATGAAGTTTCAATAGATTTTAATTCGTTATAAAAAATGGATTAATTTCTTCGACTCCAAATACAACATATCCTATATCCTTAGTAGGAAAGAAAGACAATAACTCGTGATGAATTTTGATTACGACGAATTAAAACCGCAATGACTGAACGAATGAGCGTTTTTGCGATATATCTACTCAGCGACTAATTTTGATCGCGATGAATTAACATTAGGACCTGGCATCGCTAAAAGTAATATTGTTTGTAAGCCAAACCCTGCAATTTTTTAAGCCAAGATGACGAAGTCCTCTCCATTTGATAACTCCTTCAAGAATGAATTCATCAGACATACAGATGGAGTCAATTTCCAACTTCCTCAAGCCTATACAATACAAATGTAATTTAGTTTCTCCAAGGTTTGAATGAAAATACTTCATGGGATTAGTTATATTCGTACTAATCAAATTGGCAAGGCTGTAGGAATACTGTAGATTATTTACTGAGGATCTCGCACATCCATCAGAAGTCGAATTTGATAGAAACTTCGCTGCTGCACTCAAAACCTTGAAAGCATCATCCGTGTAAGTGCCACAGGGTGCTCGGAGCTCGGTCAGATAAAGGAAATTCTTAAAGACTCTTCTCAAGCATTTATCGTCCAAATTCTGAAGACGAAGAATCCTCAATTTGGGAAAGTAATGCGCTAACCTAACTACAGCAGCCATAGGAAATGGCTGAACCTTTCTCCAAGGTTCGGCATAAACTTCAAAAACATCAAGTTTCGGCAAACAATTAACTTCTTCCTCATCCCAATCAACCGAAAAAGCTCGTTCCGTATTCGAATTAATCAGCACAAGTTTCTTCAGCATCGTCAAGTTTACAATAAACCTTAAAGACCGCTTGTAATCCTCTAATGTAAGAGTGCAGAGTTTCTTCATTTTCTCATGCCCCAAGATTTTTATCGTAATAGAATTATCAGGGCCGAAGGAGAGATGAAGAATCGTCAAAGTTTCTCCATGCAGTTCGAGGAAGTTTCCCAAAATTCCCGAGGGTACGTCCGTTCCAATTGAAACCTCTAACCGACTCAATGGAAAGGTTTTCGCAGCTAACTCTTTCAAATCTCGAATCCCAAAGATAAGGGAAGTGCAAGAAAAATGTGTTATACTTGCTAGCCCTTGAGACTCAATAATACAATGGAACATTGCACGGGGAAGGAGGTCTGTGAATGTCGGCACAGTCCCCCATACCACTGAGGTCAAGTTTGGAGTGACTGAGAATAAGTCAGAAGCGAACTTCCGGATTGCAAGTTGCTCCGGCTTTTTATTCGTGAGGTGGAAGTTCACGGATGTCAGCAAGGGCAAGGGCTTCATTTTATTGAATAAAGTTTCAGATGGAATGGATCCCGTTATTTTCAAGTCGACCAAATTGGTAAAGATCTTGTAGAGAAGTAATGTCAACTCTTCGGCACTGCAGTGACAACATATCACCAAGGATGTGAAGTGGAGACCGATCTTCCCTAGGGCTTCTTGAAGATTTCCATCTTTTAGTAGTAGCGTGGATTCCAATTTGAGAATTTTGAAAGGCTTAGGCCGTTTTGATGAGGTGTACATGGCTACGAAATTATAAACGCTATTCCATGTCCTAAGGACGATAAGAACTTTTTTCTGCAGAAAGTTAGTACAGATTTCATTCCATTGCTTGTTCACGTGACGGAAATTTAACAATTCTTTAACTTCCATGCAACCCAGTATTCTCTCTCGTATCTAACGAAATAAATGCGTTTAAATTCGATATATTTTTCATGGAAATAATTTTATTACCTCACCTGGGGTAGAAGTAGTGGATTGGAAATGATTTCCTTCTTTTTATAATTAAACAAAGGCTTTAATAAACTCATGATTTGTTTGTTGCGACTTTTTGAAATCAAATAAACGCTAGAGTAGGGGTGGTTTACAATGGCTGCAAAATGTTATTGAGCAATATATTCCCCGATTCGGTGTTAAAAGATCTGTAATACTGACTACATGAGGGAAATGCTTTTAGTAGGTGCGCCTAATTCTGGGTGAAGAAAGCAATCTCACCAGAAGCCAAATGTCAAACATTTTAAGAAAGAAGGATGAGTTAGTCAAAATACGAAAGGACATCACCAAGCTTGTTTTCAACAAAAGGTTTAATTAGTTTACTAATATTGCTTGGCGTAATTGCATTAGGAAACCACTCAGGCCCGAAACGAGCAAGAATACGAGACTTGTAGTGTAGTAATTTAATTACGAACGATGTAGGATGAAAGACGTTATTATTGAGTCTTAACTTTAAATTAGATTTAGCTTTAGCTAGTGTACTAAACAAAATATTTTATTTGCAGTGTTAAATACTATTTTCTTTACTCAGAATTGTTGTCTCTTAACTTTATTGATTCAATAAAATAAAGCAAAAAGAGTCGGTTATTAAAGTTAAAACGCGAGACGCATTTCAATCAAACGAAATGTTAATTTTTTGAAGTGTTATAAACTATATTTGAGATTGCATGTAAGTCAAAGTAAAATGTTCTCCTATTTTCCAATTGTATAACAGATTTTGAATCCTAGTCATCTGTTAGAATTTGGTACATAATTTCAACTAAATTATGCTGGCAGCTAGTAGAATTTAGCTATAGTGCATACATTCCAAGGAATGCATGAACTAGCCACATCTTTATCATCAGCTCCAGTAACCACAATTTTGTTTATTACTAATTACTCTCCAAAAACTAATGAGTCAGCATTTCCGGTTTGGAGCCAAAATACCCTTTAATTCATGTTGGAGTCTTGGATTAGATGTTAGATCTAACAAAAATTCAAAATTGTATTTCTAAAATCTTTCATATGAATATAGTAGTATCTGTATTGTATACAGATGTAATTTGCAACTAGAATTTTATCTCCTTTCACTAATAAGTTCTGCTTTAAAAAATATTGTTTTCATGGTATAATGTCAAAGTTTTGGTGGTCTGTTGGGAAAAGTCAGTCATTACCTACGTCAGAGAGAAATGGTAAAATTTTCTTAATTAATCAAGTATTATATTGATGAAGATTTAATGTATGTCTCATACTATACAAATAAATTCAAAAATATAGAACTATTAAAACCTCAAGAGTCTTTAAACACAGCCATACGAAGTACAATTGCCTTGAGAACTTCTCATAAATTGTGTTTTCTAGAGCCATTCACAGAATTCGAATTCCATCACTACACCAAGTGTACAAAAACTTGATTATTGTAATTTAATGAAAATCGAGTAAAGTATAATGTTCCAGATTCCAGCGGTTGTTGAAATTTAATTACAGGGAAATTTTTCAGCTGTAATTCGTACTATGAAATCACTAGCTATCCTCATTCGCAGATATTGCTCACTGGGATTCAAGAACATAAATGCTGTTGGCCTAAAGATCCTTACGAGAAGATGGATTTATGTGATGACAATAACAGCCCGATTATGAAAATTCGCAAGCTTGAATTAACCGGATATCTTTCTACTAAAATGGTAATAAAATTATGCACGCGAGTGCCTGGGGTAGTTAACTTACTATCGTTCATACTCTTTTAATTAGTTGGAGTTCACTGTCAAAGTGACAGCGCTGAATAATTGACCTATACAGGCTATGTTAAACTTATAACTACTCTATCTACTCATTCCATCTTGGTCCGATTTTATTATAAAATATCTTATTGCTTGACTTGAGGAAGATAAAAGATGAAAAACATTCGAAACTATTGAACCGTCGATGAGTTTCCACGAGTTTCAGTTACAAACATTTCCGCTTAAACTAAAAATTCATCACCGGTATGGGATAATATAACCGACCCTTTCGAGATGAACCTTTTCTCTTGAGTCACAAATACCTTTGTCAATATTTCTGCCTTATAACTGCATACTTGTCTCCATCTGAATATTTTAACATACAATTTGCATACTATTCTTGCTATATCTATAGTTCAAATTTGGACAGTCCAATAAATATTTTTGGTTCAAACTTGAACATCTCTTTGACCTTTTAAATTTAAAAAATATTGAGCTGCAATTTGGACTAATAAATCTTATCAGACGAAGAAAATTAGTACGAGGAAGCACTGGCGACTGGGGTAAACACGGGAAGTAGTACAGCAGGGGCATTGGGCCAACAACGAAAAGTAGTAAAACGGGGAACTTTCACATGCCATGACGGGGAACTGGGGTAACGAGGAAAAGTAAATTGACACGATTTAATTCAAGTTCTGACTACATTTGTTTCCAGCGTTTCTCAGTCTTATCCTGCTCAGGAAGAAGAATTGGTCAAGTGGTAAGAGTATCCGACTTCTTGGAAATTCCGAAGTACGAAATCAACGATATTCATGGCGATCCCTTATTTTTAATGATTTCTCCCTTCAAGACTGGACAAGAGAGTAGTAGGAGAGATAGATATGCAAGTCTTTCTGAACTATTTATATCATGATGTAGGAATTTTTCCAGAACTTAAATGATTTGACCAATAGGTCACCGGGAAAATGGGTAGGATGGCTCATGTACGAGAAGAGAATTCGATTATTTACCTAAAAATTTACCAAGCAACTTCCGTGACAGAAAAAGCTCTATTGCTTTCCCTTGTTCTTATATTGGTGAGCAAATTAGTCACTATTTCTAGACTTGATGAATTCGCCAAAATAGTTTATGAATTTTTGATTAATCTATTGTACTTTTCTACAGGGCCTGGCCCGAAGAGCGGATTAATTTCAAACTCTATTGGAAAATCACTTACTCTCAATAATTTTATTTATTACCTTGTTCAATAATTGTAGAATTTTATTACAATAAAGTCAAAATATCTTACGCCCAAATGCAGTTCTATATCATAGTTTGAATTTAATTTAGAATTTTTAAGTAGCTAATAGAATTGGTGCAGTAGTTAAAGCTACCAGAGGATGGGGATACATTTACTTTCCCAGTTGAGAATTTTAATACTTTGAAGATTGAGCCACGCAAAGGTGAGAAACGGCTCTCTGTAAAGCTTCTTGGTGGAGGTAATCAAGCCGATAAAGAAAGGTTGTATAACGAGCATTCTGTTCAACGTTATATCGACATCCTTCTGCTCCCCGAATCGGTCCTGTTTTATTACTTAATGAGATTAAATCTTCATTAATTTTGTCAATCAGAGGTCTAACGTCTTTCTCCAAATCGACGGGAGGACCTTCAGGTCTGGATCCTTGCTTTCTCCACTCCAAGAAAAGTCCGTATTGAATATCCTTGTTTCCTTCGATTTGATCTCTAAAGAAGACTGCAGCCCAAACAGGGTCTAGGCCAGTGGCTTCAGCTTGCTTGACAACATTTTGTAAAATAATTTCTTCCCTTGGACCGTCTTCGATTGGCTTATTCGTGTCCCACTTTGCTACTGCAACTTTGTCTGCCAAAAGTAATCTTTGGGCAATCAGGTTCACTAGGTTCTGAAGGTCTTGGTTAAAACTCACCCAGTGATACCAATCGAATCTTTTATCACGAATTATCGCTTGATTTTCGGGGTCAGTGTGAGCATTTATATTATTCTCAAGATCTTGGGATTTATTACAAATCTGAGGAATATCTTTATCTTCTATCACCTCGACCTTCACAGTCTGTTCCATTCCTCCAAATTCATTTGTTGCAAAACATGTGTAATTCCCAGAATAACTCTTTTCCATTGGTGGAAATATGAGGTAGGATGTATTGTCCTTTCTCAGTTCAATAATACTATTGTTGTAAGATGATAAAATCTGATAAATTAAAAAAGTTTAAATTATATTAATTAAATAATAACTTGAAATATTACATTCAGACCATTATATGTACATAATTTTTGCTTTAGAAGCCTACCCGTTGGTTACATTTCCAGTGGATTTCTGCCAGTATTTTGGATTCAACTTTACAACTAAGGGCTTGGCTAGGTGCTCCTCGTAACACTACGAGGAGATCAAACCATTCAAAAATACGAGGAGCAGTAGTGCCTGTATTAGAATATTAGAAATTATAATGTCTACAAAGATAAAGGTTATCTTTAAAAATAAATAAAAACGAATAAGAAGCTTTAAACTGGCAGTAATTCTATTTTATCTGTACAATCAACTAACCCATTATAGTAATATTTGTAAGGTTTTGAGAGTTTTGAGAATTGGATAGGTCACTTTTGGAAGAATTACATTTACCGGTGGAACCCGGGTCTACAACTTTAAAATTTAAATCTTCCTTCAAATCAGAACTTTCTGATAAGCTTTCAAAGCTACTGTTAAGACGAAGAGTTGCGATTTCATTTGATAACGCCAGAGATGATGAGGACACCAGTATTGGTAGGATTGCTGATAGAGAAAGTAAATTTACAATAACCATCATATTTAATGAAGGTTGACTAGTTTGACTACACTGAATTTATATTTTATTTATCAAACAACTGTCAAAGATTTCAACGTTCTAAATTAACAATTCCCTTGGAATGACTCCAGGAAAGATTTTTAATTTAAGTCTTATAATAACGAACAAATCAAGCCACAAAAAACATGTTTTTGGATGACGAGGTTTGATGTTTTATTTGCACTTGTATAAATACTCTTGAAATTACTTAGAATGGTTCATAAAGTAAGTCCCAAATCATGGTTAACCCTACCACCCTTTTACCATTCATTAAATTGGACAAGGATAATTTTAAACATGACGTGAGAATATTTGCCACTTTTGCCAGGGAAGGATGCAGACTCTCAGATGCCATTCCAATTCCAATACAAACATAGGTTTTGTGTCTTAACTTAGTCATAGTCATATCCTGTCATGCTCGTCGTTTTAATTTTAACTCCTATGGTTAGTTATTTAAACCTAAAAGTTAATATTTAAATAAAACAGATGTGTGTAATTTTAATTATGAATGTGCATAAATGCGTAGTGCTTTCCAATTTCAATTTTGAATTAGGAAATGCATTTAATATAATTGACTTCGATACAATGTGCTTGTTTCCGATAATTGTCAGCTTTTGGAAATTATGCAGGCTTTGAAAAACTGACAATTCGAAAAAATACTTTGACATGACATCATGGCTTATGAAATTTGGATGCAATGCAAATGTTTGAAGGACAGCAAGATCAAGATCGAAGCTGCTTTGAAAAAAAATCGGAGTATCGATGGGTTCCATATGAGTTCTAAGAACTAAAAACTCGAATTTCTGTCTAATCTGGCCATTGGGATTAATGGGACTGTGAATCTGTCCTACAGTACGTTAATATTGGCTTTTGTGTCATTATAAGGGCTAGTTGAGTATGAACTTGAACTATGACCTGTCGGGACTGAGTACATGACCTTATGTCTTGTTGGGTAAGTTCAGCTCTCCGACACTTTTCGGGAGGCTACGCTGAATTGTCGACTAACTTCAGCTCACCTAGCTTAATTGAGACCGGGATGGTCAAACTTCTGTCATTCGTGAATGTCAATAAACAGTGCAGTTGCATTGGACAAATAATGTTCTGTAAGTTGATAAACAATTTTAAGGATTTAATCAATATTTAATTACAATATTAGGTACTCTTAATCTTACTAAATCTTCAAGAATCTAGGGTTCCAAGTCATACTTATCCTAGGTACATGCAAAAAATCTGAAAACGAGTAGTTTGCACTGGAAACTAGAATTTTAAAACAGTTATTTAGCTACTACGTTGTCTAAATTAGTCTGATTGGACTCAATTGAAATGACTTCTGGTGGAGGGGAACCTAATAAAGAACAAGAGAACAAGCTAATGTTTGCTCCTTTTTGTTCATTAATTTCTCCGACATTTTGGAGCAAATTTGACCAGCTCAAAATTGATGTTTTGAAATTGAGCGAAGATCCTGTAGAAATCAGTGGCTTCTATAGCTCCAATGATATATCTGAAGTTAACCCTATCATCTCTGTTGATAATACAAGCTTTGAAAGGTGGGGTCAGAAAGCAGCCTAAATTAAATTATAACCACCTTATGATGAACGATTTGAAACAAATAAAATGATATTTTAATCTTAATAGTCAATGCAAACCATATTTTGGAGCAGTTAAAGCTCCAGGATTGCTAGTTGCGACTAACACACTGGAAAACTTTAAGGCGTTGGACTACAATGAATTCATGAAGTCAACTGCTCAGCGCCTTCTAAAGGATATGTTCACTGATGATGGCCTTCAACGAATCTCTGAAAATCCAAGGACTCTATCAAGTTTCTTCATATTAACATATCCAGTGAGCTAACTAATTTACAAAGCTTCTTACAAATGCAGTAGTTGTTTTAAAATGTAAGTAAGTGATAAATTAGTACTTTCGTTCCTTCTAGGATTTAAAGAAATGCAAGTTCTTATTCTGGTTCGGCTTCCCTGCCATTACATTACCTTCATTAGAAATCGTTCCTGTTCTTCCTATGAAAGCAGCATCCGAAGTTTTTGACAACTTCGAAAATGTTCAAAAACAGTTAAAAAATTCTGTAGATGAAGTATCTAAAGGCTTTTTTATACTCGAGAAGAAGATTGGTGAGGGATCTACAAATCTGTGTCCATTAAGCGAGCTTCACATGCTTTCGTTGGAGAATATTTGGTTCGGATTTCTGGACACAAGTACCATAATGGATACTCCAAGCTGGGTGTTGAGAAATTATTTGGCGTTTATTATCTTGAAACTGTGGGTTGTCAAATACATTTTATTAGTTTGAATTGAATTGATGTTTGGAATGGGTAAAATCATATCTGATATATCTACAGAAAGCTTCAAACTGGATCTAAAATAAACATCTTTGCATACCGTCCTGGGAGGTCGTCAGTGGACAAAAGCTGTGTGTTCAGTGTATTAATTAAGGTTGGCAATTAACATAGTTTAACGAGTTTATAAGGCCACTAGTTTTAGTTGGTAGTTGAT
Organism: Agrenia bidenticulata; assembly: GCA_034694785.1. NCBI lineage: Eukaryota > Metazoa > Arthropoda > Collembola > Entomobryomorpha > Isotomidae > Agrenia > Agrenia bidenticulata. Next base: position 16,531 of record JAQFYM010000205.1, on the reverse strand, counting down.
TTGTAATTAAATGTTACTTAAACTGCCAAATTTTCTAGCTTGAATCTGACAAAATCGACAACGCTGAAGTTAAATATGTGGGTTGGGAACGTAACGATAAGGGAACTTTTGGGCCAAAACAAGTGGACCTTAAGATGTCTATGGATCCTGAAAAGTGAATTTTCAGAGTGTGATAAATAATTTTAGATTAGGAAATTGATACATGATTTCTTATAAACTCCCTTTAGATTGGCCGAAACTTCTGTGGATTTAAATTTGAAGTTGATGAAGTGGAGAATTTTTCCCGATTTTAATCTGGAAATGATGCATGAAACTAAATGTTTGCTCCTCGGGGCAGGAACATTAGGCTGCAATGTTGCAAGATGCTTGATGGTACAAATATTTAAAAATCTTAACTAAAACAATAAAATGTCATAAAGAGAATTTACATCTTGCTATTGTAGGGCTGGGGTGTAAGAAATATTACATTCGCGGACAACGGACAAGTATCTTATTCTAATCCTGTAAGACAAAGCTTATATTTCTTTAAAGACTGTGAAAACGGAGGTAAGCCAAAAGCCCGTGCTGCAGCTGAAAATATGCGTCTAATATTTCCTGGAATTAACACGAAATTCGCTCAGGTACCTTGTACGCTTTTTTACACTCATATGAATATCTGTTTAGTAACAGTTAGCTGTCAACTGTGGGAATATCAAATATTAATTGTGAGTGTATAATTTTGTCAAGATAATGGTTCCAATGGCTGGGCATCCAACTTCTCCAGGAACGTTAGATCAAGTTAAAAAAGATTATGATACACTAGTAAGTTTGATTGAAGAATGCGATGTCATGTTCTTGCTAATGGATACTAGAGAAGGTCGTTGGTTGCCCACTGTACTTGGGGCTAAATATGGAAAGGTGAGTTTGAAAGATAATTTTGAAATTTGTTCGGTAACAAGTTTAAAGAGTACAATAAAATGCTAGAATGATTTTGTATTGTTTAGATCGTGATAAATGCAGCTCTAGGGTTCGACAGTTATGTTGTAATGCGACATGGTATGCAGGCCGAAATTCCTATAACATATGAAAATGAAAATCGGCCTCTTGGATGCTATTACTGCACAGATGTTGTTGCACCAGGAGATGTAATTTAGTATTTATTATTCTAAATCATCTACTAAGTCAATCATGTTGTTAGTTATTAAGCATTACAAATACGAATGGTCTTTTAGTCCACTAAAGATCGGACATTAGATCAACAGTGCACAGTTACTCGTCCTGGAGTATCCATGATTGCGGCAGCCCTTGCTGTGGAATTGATGACTTCAGTTTTGCACCATCCGAAAAAGTAATAATTTTATTTCTGAAAGCATAAGGTTGTTCATTATGGTACCAATAGCATTGTTTAATTTTATAGAGCTTACGCACCAGCCGATCCTTCGAAATCGGAATCTGCTAGTGCTTTGGGATTTGTGCCTCATACAATTCGTGGATTCCTTTCTTCAGGGGAGCAAATATGCCCAGGATTTCAATCTTTTGATAAATGTACTGCTTGTTCTGAACAAGTAAGAACATTGTCAAGTATTTTAATTTTAGTGGGTTAAGTTATCTTAAAGTGAATATTTTTAACGGTAGGTTCTGCAAGAAATTAACACACGAGGATTCGATTTTGTTTTGGATGTGCTGAATAATTCCTCCGATTATTTGGAAAGATTAACTGGATTGGATAAACTGAAGGAAGAGAATGAAGTGGGAGAAGGAATTATTGAACTTTCTGACGATGATGAGGCTTAGTTTAATTAATTACTTTCGTTGAAATTTAAAAACTGCTAATGCCAAAAATGCGAATCAGGGACTTTACCATTAAGGGTTTTCTTATTTATAAATAATTTAAAGTTTATATTCTCGAGTATTATATTCGTGTTAAATGTAAATTATTTAACGCTCCCAATAATAAAAGACAAATACGTATTTATAGATTGCAAAAGCATAACTGGGCAAACTCATGCTTCATAAATTGTTTTTTTTTACACCAAGGTAATTTTTCCTTGACATATTGATAGTTTGTATGCACCTATTTGTTGGTTGGTCCTACTAATAGCGCTAACTACTAATTGTCTCATTACTCAAATACGAACGTTAAAAATAGGTTCTTGTAATGGTGATGGGGTTTTAATTTCTTATTTACAATAACTATGTTACAATTAACAATCCTGCTAATTGTAGATGGAGGAGGGTAGAATGAATTATTTCATACGAATTAGGTGTAATGTAGAATTTACCAATATTTATTGTAAGTTGAGAGTTAGCAAAAGACCAAGGTACTTGGAATTTTCCTACGATCTGCTGAAATTTTAAATTAGCCCAAAAGTAATGTATTCAAATTTGATAATATTTCTGTTTTTATTCACTGCTCAGACAACGCCATTGATTGCAAAAGGTTTATTAAATTTAATCCACAATATAAACCAGATTGTAGATTATTTAACCATGTTTATATTCCAGAGGCTGATCCAAAATGTGAATCTGTAAATGATACTTGCGATAGGCCAAAAATCATCTGCTACTTTACTAATTGGTCCACAAACCGAACCGGAAAGTCTCAGTACCACATCTCCGACATTGACTCCACTCTATGCACACATATCATCTACAGCTTTGCTGTTTTAAACCCCCGGAACCTAACCATGGAATTCAGTAGTTTGGAAATTGATATCAATAACAAGTTGTATAAACAAGTAACGGATTTAAAATCGAAAGGATTAAAAGTCTCGATCGCCCTTGGAGGGTGGTTGGATTCAGAGAATGGGGACAAGTACTCACGCATGATAAATGATGGGAAAAGTCGGAGTAACTTCGTCCATAATGCTGTAGCCTTTCTCTTAAGGCATAACTTTGATGGACTTGACCTTGATTGGGAGTATCCAAAATGCTGGCATGGAAATTGCACTGCAGGACCTATTTCAGATAAGCGCAATTTTGCCAATCTAGTAAAGGAGTTACGGAAAGCATTTTTATTTCACAACTTCCTTCTCAGTGTGGCTGTATCTGCTGATAGAACCCTTTCTGCTACAGGTTATATTTCGAAATTTATTTATCATAATTTCGAAGCGATATCTTGATTAATATTATAACTTTATAACTATTTTAGCCTATAACATTGATGCACTATCCCAAAAACTGGATTGGATTGGAATCATGACATATGATTACCATTCCTATGCTGATGGAAAAACAGGACATCATTCACCTTTCATGGGTCCACATGAGAGCACTGTTGACTCCATCCAGTTCTGGATGGACAATGGAGTGCATCCAAGTAAATTGATAGTGGGAATACCCCTATACGGGAGATCGTTTACTCTTATGGAAGAAAGTCTTCATGGAATCGGAGCCCCTGCAACTTCTGGAAAGCCCGCTATGTACACTAAGGAACCTGGATACATTGCCTTCTTTGAATTCTGCAACGGCTGGGACTACAAAACTGAAGCTGACGTTGGTAGTTATGCCTTCAAAGGAGATCAGTGGATTTCGTACAATGATGCTAGCATAATTCGACAGAAGGCTAAGTTTATCAAACAGAATAAGTTGGGTGGTGCAATGGTTTGGGCCTTGGATTTGGATGATTTCTCTGGCGAGTTTTGTGGTCAAGGAAAATACCCATTACTGGAAAGTTTGGGAAAAGCGCTGGCGCTTCCGATTGAGAAAACTTAATTAAATCGTTTTTAAACGATTGGAAGGGCAAATTGGTAAAATTTGTTGCCTATAAGACGTGTTTTTATTCTGCCTTTTTGGGTAATCATAAAATATTTGGCAATTATAATATGAAAAACTTTCACGGAGGGGTTTTTTCATGTAGTTCTTTACATGACGAGTTACCGTCAAATTAAAAATAATCTTACAAAGTTAACCTTTTAAACCTATGCGCAATTAATTAGAATATATACATTAACACTAACGATTTTTTAAACTCTAGCCTGCGAATGAGCTTTCATATGCCAACCTAATTCTTCAGCCGTTGCATACGACCATTGACAACCTCCAACTTGGCATTTGAACTGCTTTTTTGTGTCTTTCAGCGTAACTGGTTTAATAGATTTCGCAGGGACTGAAGCGGAACTTCCTAGATTTACGGTCGGTGGAGAAGCGATAGAAGTTCGTACAACGGGAGGTTTTGAGGGATTTGACACAGCATATTGTTGCGAATACAATACTGAGTGCTTCGTCGGGGATTTAGACTCTGCTGGTCCTTTAGGTTTGGGATGGCTTGTCTTCCTATGGTGTAGCAATTCACGCTGAATACTAAATATCTCTTCGCAAAATTCACATTTATAAGGCTTAGATTCGTAATGAGTTTTTGTATGAGTCATTGCGTTCTCTACTGAAGAGTAACTGTAGTTTCCATTTAAGCACATAGTGCATTCGTACCCTCCTCCAACTTTTCCTGTAAACAGTTAAATTAAAGCTAAAATAGCTTCACTAAATAATCCAAACATTTTCTGAATCCACACTTACGTATAGCATCCTTTGCTTTGGTTCGGACGTAAATTTCAGCCTTTTCTCTAAGAGTCAATCCAAATTCTAATGGTGATCTACTAGAATTTTCATTGGATTTGGTTGTTGAGTCTTTTTTCGATTTTCCTTGGGTAGTTGATGCTACATTATTTATTTCCGGCTCAGGGTCCACAATAATATATTTGGATGCTTTAGAGGATGCTTTTGATTGTTTCTTCGCTTTTGAGGGCTTTGATCCTACATTTTTAGGAGCTGGAGGCTTGCGCTTGGTCGCTGGTTTCTGGACAACAGAAGGAACTGAAGTATTTGATGAAGTTTCTACAACAGTAGTAGAAGCCGCTAATTGCGTTGCTAAAAAGTATGTTTTTTTTTAATTCCAGCAAACTGAGCAAACCAACCACAAGTAAATTCTCAAAGACATTAACCCCTACCATTTGAAGTTTCTGCAGGCGTTGCGATTCTGTAGAAAACCTTTTCTCCAGTGGACGAAACGTCCCCATTATTTATGAAGGAAGAATAATCGAATTGAATCGGTATTTCATCTTCATTATCTGATTTCAGAATATAATACGGCTGCCCTTCAGTCATACTACCATCTTCGTAGTTTCCTTAATATTGCAAATATAGGAATCAAAATCAAGAACTAAAATATTGCCAAACAACCCTTTCCACTTACCAATATACACAACCTGTTCTGTCCCACTGGTATCCCCAGTAGCTGCGATTTCAATAGGACCAGTCTGGTACTGCTGTTGCTGCGCTATGACCGGGTATCCTGAAACTCCACTTCCCGCATGAATACTTTGATCTAATTCCGTTGGGATTTCAATCCTAGTCTGGGACTGGATTTGGATATCCACTTCTGTCGAAATAGAAGCGAATGCTTCGTCTTCATCATTAAGGTCCTCCGCCGTTATTTTGATCTCCATTACCACCACCTTCATCTCCCCCTCTGCCGATTCATTCGGAAATGCTGCGTTCTTCATAGCCTCTTTATTCTCTATCGCTTGGATTCGAGCCACGCTGTTGACCTTCTCGTAGTCCAACTTTACGTCAAATCCTGGCCAACAATTCATTTAATTTAAAACAAACTCTCCAGCCAAATTTTCTAGACATTAATTTAAGATCAATAAGATTTCTCATCTCCCTGTCTGCAGACACAAGTAAACAAGGGGAACAAAGATACAATTCCTAATCGTCTTCCATATTTTAACCCCGTACATGTGATTAGACAGGACCACCTTCGGAAAGAAAATACTAAAAAAGTGACAGGTTCACCCGAACTTCTTGGAAAGAGTCAAATTTCTCTAGCCTAAAGTTAATGACAGTCAACCTCTTATTATGTTTTAAGTTAGATGTGAACCTGTGGCCACTACTAAAATTCTTACAAGTTAAATCTGCCATCCAGTACGGGGAATAAATAATGTGGAAGCTTGTGTATTGAAAACAGTAAGAAAAGTCAGCGTGACTACCAAACGTCTGTAGAGTCCACTGCTCCAGCACTTTTCGACAACGTTTCTCAACCAAGTAGAGCTCTTTCCATAGCTTGGACTCTTTTTGAATCCCGGACAACTGTCTGGAGGAGGTACAGCAGTAGCTCATCTTGGAAAGATGGATTTAAAAAGATATTTAATAACGAGGTTAGTAAGACTATTTGGGTTGAGTTCAAACTAGGTCACCTCTCACCTAAACAAGGTGCACATTTGGTTCATGGGAGCCTTTAATTAAGGACGATTTTAAAAGGAATTTTTGGAATTGGCAAGATTTTGTCGAGAATTGAACCATCATGCATTCCCTCCTCAAAGTTTTGTCTCAATCAGTACAGGAAGCCCTGTGTTTTATGCAGACTTGTATCCTTGTTTTTCATGCCCCTATTCCACTTTTTACGATTAAGCTAGGAATTTTAAGTTTCATTTTCTATCAGTCTTGTATTTAATACTATTTAATTCGTTTATAGTTAGTGTGTAGGTTCAAATTAATTGTCCTATTGATGGGTGTGAAGTTCAAGGTATAATGAAATAGGAAATTGATGTCAAATTTAAGAAATTAAATTGATAGAATGATTAATATTTAAATATTTAAGATGGGCTAGCTCGAAACTCCTATCCAATTAGAAGAATAATTTTCGAAAAATTTCATTAAGGTTTTTTTATGAACCAACGCGAGAAAAGTATTATTTACAGGTATTAAGGGATAAGAACAGCTGTGTTAACGATAAAGAGTTAAGGTCACTGAATAAATGAGTAGCATAAACTGGCGTTTTGTTTTTTGACTTTAAAATCGGTCAAGCAGTTATGGAGGAGTAATAAAACACAAACAAGCAAACACATTTTGGGTGAATTATAAAGTAGATAGTACATAATTAACATAATATTGTATACATCTCAGCATCATTATCAACAAGTTTTTATTATGTTAAAAATAAATAAAAACATGTCTGTTCATAATCATAAATATTTAGACCATGTTTAAACTGGATATTAAATTTTGGATTTTTAAGTCAGGTATATTTGTGGGATTCGAAATATTCATGAATCATTACTGAGCTTCAATTAACTTTATTTATACCTTATTCATTAAAACAATGACGCGGCCATTTCGCCTCATGAACTTGGGGATTTCGCTCTGCTTTAATGGCCCTTCGTACTCATTAATGCTTACTTTCCGTCCCCTCATCTTCATCTTGGCGAAGTCAGCAATGTCTTTCGATAATTTGTAGCAATGTTCTGTTTTCAAGTGGAAGAGATTGAGTTGATTTAGAATCCTTTCGAGGGAAACATCCGTTACCTTTTTTTATGAAAGTCATAGATTTGTCATTTTAGAAACACATATTTATTATATACATGCTTTTAGAACTTAGAAAATTAAAGCATACCCCATTCGAGATTAAGTGCAATTTCCTAAGAGTGTGGCACTGCAGAATACCGTAGAGAATGGATAGGTCTGTTATCCTTGGAGATGCTAGTGAAAGACTTTTGAGATCTAAAATTTAAACAAATTAAGATATTATGTATCACAACTTTAGCACCCATTTTTTCTTTTGTTTAAGTCATGTTGTCACACATAGGTTTCGTAGAGAATTAAAATGTTTAAGCACTTATAAGATCTGACAAACATGCAGAGTAGCCAAGTTGTCTACGCACTTATCAAAAAAGTATTTTAAACCTATAAAATTTGAAGGCCCAAAATACATTCGACAACTGCTAAAGCACTATGGTAGACATGATGGCTAGTCTGTGGATGTCAGGCATTGTCAGGGTGCCTAGTCAAACATGGGAAAAATCGAATAATTTACTTTTTAAATGCACGACGGAAGGGAGTTGCCTTAAGTTTTCCAAATCTGATAAATTATGAGGATCCGAACATGTATTGAAAACATCAGCAGGGATTCCCGTCACAGTACAATCCGAGTACAATCCGTTCATTCCATCAAACACTTCTAATTGGGGATAACCCTTAAATATAGCAGACAAAGCTTCATCAGTTAGATTCTCTAACTTCAACTTTTTCACCAAGGGGAACAATTCCATCAAAATATTTATTGTCCCCTGTCCACACTTTCTTGAGAAATCCTCGTGAACTTCCAAGCATTCCAAATTCGATTCGAAATTGAACTTAATCCCATCTTTGGCCAATGCTCGAGTAAAATACAATCTAATCAAGACCAAACTTTTCAACTTAGGAATTGTCTCCAAGAACTTGAAGGAGTGTCTGTAACCATTTAAAGTAAGATTTTGAAGATTCTTCAGCGGTGGAATGGCAATCTCATCACTCGCAAGACACCGAGGGTGGAACTTGAGCTTGAGCGTTTCTAAAGTATCTTCTACTCTGTGCAACAAGCTGTGCAAAGCTTTTGAAGTCACGTCGGACAAAATAGTAAGGTCAATTTGCTTAAGAGGTAATCCTCTAAATGCCAATTGAAGGATTCCATGAGTCCTCAGCCTCATGTTACAATCCAGATAAGCCAATTTTTTTAAATCAACATCTTTAGTCTCAATAATAGCTTCCGCTATTGCAATATCCGATGCAAATGGCATGTTCACAACATCATCCGCAGTGTCGAAACTCATTTCCTGACACACATACTGAATGAACTGCATAGGGAGGGGGTTCCTTTTCTCAGTTCTTAAACTAGAAATCCTTTCCAAATTCGGACACGCCCGGAGTAAATCACTAAGGAAGGGAGTGGTTAACTCCGTGATGAAGGAAAATACATTTAATTTCAGAACTTTTATCTTAGGAAGTGTTTCGAAATCGTCTCCAATAAATAACCTTCGGTCCGGGTAGGCTCGGGCTTCGACGGCCAGTGCCTCCAAGTTTGGTAACTGTGTGAACAATATCTCCCGTAATTCCCTCTCACGCCACCGTACACGATTGAAGTACACAAATTCTATCGGCTCACCAAACACTTTAAAAAAATTTACAACACTTGTGGACCCCAAGTCTAGGTCTCCACGAAGTTCAAAATGAATGTAGCGACTTTGGGAATTGTTCAGAAGCTTGGTGAATTGGATCAACCGTTCTTCATCTTGAATTACAATTTTGCCCTTCCTTCGTAAATCCTTGAGGGCCTCGACATTCCAGGTCTTGCACACTTGTCGAAAGGATTTGAGATCTGGTAGTGACAGATAGGACACAGCTTGTTCGATAATCTGGCCAAAAAATAAATAAATACAAATAATGCAATATCCTCAGGATTATAACTTTTTAAGATAAACCAACCCATCAAAATAATTTTAACTTACCGAAGGAATCAATAAAGGATGAGGCTGCCCTTCCAACAAGAAATGAAATCCTTCAGGAATGTGACGATGACTCCTTCGAAGCTTTGGTGACTTATTTTTTAGCATCCTTCTCCAGTTTTAAATAGAAATCCTCCTTTAATAATCAAACTATTTAAAACGTTATAAAAAATTTCAATTTTATAAAAGTCTTCCCAAGTTCACGCTACCTAAATTATGAATGGATGGCAGTCAAAATTATTTCAATGTTGAATTCACCAGCTATGAAGAGAGACAAACTAGACCTAGAAAGGAATAAGAACGATGTTTAATCTTGAGTGACAATACAAATAACACTAACTATATAAAACTCCAACGAGCAAGCACCTCCTCATAATCCTTGCGTAAAAATGCATTGTAAAACACAATTGAAGTAATGGAGATTATTAGTAAACTGTTGCAGCCTACAGTAGAAAAAGTCGATAACACTCCCTATAGCGTATCAACTAAGCCATACTAACTAAAAGTTTTTTAAGCTAAACGAGATGGATGAAGAGCAAGAGCAATGAGCAAGGAATTCAACATACAAGGGCTCCATAATATTTAGTAATGATGTAATTACAAATTATCTCAACATTAACAATACTTACAACACCCCCACACATATACTTGCCATACTGACGACGATACATGGGGTTACTACATTCAGTATTTACAAATTAGATGCAGAACGCATTTACACACGGTGATAAATAGCACGAAGGGTAAATGTTGATTGAGAAATCAAACTGCAGTAATCGTAATCACAATCACCTGAATCACCTTCACGTAACACATATATACCAATTCCGATTTGCAATCCGAAACCAAACCTTTCCAACTTCTCATACTGTCATACACCATTTAAGCTCCTGAAACTATAAAGATGGTATGGTATCTTAGCATAGACCTTATCATAGTCATCAGCATCAACTTTGTCTACTTTGTACTAGAACGTGATAAGATTTTGATGACTATAAGACGATCGTCTAATATTGGATTGTGAGAGGTGCTAGAACTACCACTGATTGTTTTATACTATAGACTAATTAGACTTTATCAGTTTTACATTTTAGATTTTATTTGGTAATCTTTGAGTTCTATAGGAATTGCATATCTTTTTTATAAGGTTTGTTATGCTTGTTTGTAACTTCTGTTGTAGGTGTGGGTGGGATACATTTTTGTAATAATCTTTTAAAGGTGAGCTATTTCACCATTTAAATTTACTCATTGAAAAACATAGTTGGCAATTTAGGGGTTGATTTAGATTTAAGAAGAGACATGGATGGTTGATTCAATTTTTGGAAGAATTTGATGGTTTACTTACTTTTATGGATATCATATGTTGGATTGATGTCAACTTTGTTTAAACTCTCGAGTTTGATGTCTCGTATCTCAATATAGTGTCTAGTTTCGTTTCGTTCATTGCACTTTGTTGAAGATAATTAAAAGCACAGCTACTAATCAATTTGTTAGAATTCTATGCCTATGTAATCTTTAATAATTCAAAAGACAGTGTTTGTTTGTGGGATTAGAAATGTTGGAATTATCTAATCGGTTTTTCGTATTATTTATTTATTTCTTCACTCCGGATCCGGATACAGAACAACACGAGTCTGTTAGACTAGACCGACTGGCGACTACCCTATTTCCTGGCCAGTGTTATTCAACCAAAATCATTTTCAACTCATACAAGCTTCAACATGAAGTTCTCAAGTTCTAATTTCCAAATGCTTATGTCGGGAAATATGGATAGAAATAGTCCATATAGGCCATAGGGTGCCCAGGGTGCCTTACATCCCACAGTATAGCCATATCCTTCCTACTCCAACTCCAAACTCCAAACTCCAACCTCCAATTTCAATGGATGTGAGGACACTGTGAGGTGGGGTTTCGGATTAATTATTTGCGTACATAATAAAGTACTTGTTAGAACTTCAGAGACAGTTTCATAGCAATTTAATGCGCAAATTAGTTATGCATATCGGCATGTACTTCTGCATCCATTAGGATCGTGGAAAAAAAACTCCATGTTCTGTGATAACAATGAGGCAAAACCTATTGGGCACACCATGTGCACACATTCAAGGGACTTATCTGAGTTTTTCTACACTGCGTACTCTTATTTTGTATCGATTTCAAACTCATAATTGCCAATTACTAGATTTATGTTTTATGTTCAGGATGCAGGGGCCAGGGGGTGACAGAGATGGTCATAATGGTGACGACATACAGACATAGAGGTAATAGCTTCTAAACTGCGTTGGTTGGAACTGTCAACTGTATGAACTCTTGTTTTTATATATTTTGAAATCTTTCAGTTTCTCTGTAAGTTATTCAATCAAGTTAAAATAAGCATTGCATAAACATTCGATTATAGTTGGTTGGACTATGAGTAATTAAATGTTTGAGAGGATAAGATTGTGTATGAAAGTCTCATCATCCTAACCCAATTCCCAAGAGTAGATTTCAATATCAATGTTACCAAAACCTGAAACTATGGACTTGACTTTTGGTTGGGCACGCTTTTTGATCTTGCAATTGTATACACATTGTAGAGAGCTCGCTTGCAACAAAATCATCATATTATAAGGATAATGAAGATCATGGAGATATGGGGATAGTTAGGGTGATGATGGATATGTTATTAGTTTATGATTTCAATACAGTTTTTATTATTATTATTACTCTATAGCTAGGGATACGATAGACACGATGTGATAGCCGATAGTTGATAGTCAAGAGTGGAAAGGGTGAGAGATGATTTGGCAATCAGCTCTTATGCCATCAACGAAATACCTTCAGATAGCTCGGCTCCGCTTTGAATGCCTTGTTTGTTGCACAACGGCTCTGCGATGAGTTAGCAACATTTTTATGCAACACCTTACACCAGCTATAGTTATAACTACGGTACGCAAGGTTAGGACAGGATCTTGAAATACTTTCAAGAATCTGTAGCAAAATTATCATAAGTTGCTATCAGGCTGAGGAACATGCCTTTATCGTAAGTACCTACTGGCTGTGGGTGGGAATCTGAGAATCACCTTTAAAATACTTGGGATTGTTTAAATGCATATAATTTTTAATGCACGAATTCTAAGTTATAAAATGTGCAGCAATAATGACAGTGTTTTTGCAGTACTGCCTCCACCACAATCTCTAACATTAGCTAGTTGCTTCTAGTTCTTAGTTCCATTGTTTGATATGGATACGAAAATGTTAGTGTGCAATGTAGCTGCACTCCATATCTTGCCATAATATATTTTCTCATTTTTGAATACAGGAATTGCCTAATACTATTATTTAACTTGGCATTTACCTAGTAACAGAAGTCCTAGGCCTACTTCTTATGATTTTTTGCACAAATCGCTTGCTCTGATGTTTTTTATAATATTGGCTAAGATTTCATTGCTGAATTTACCTTTATCGACTTACTAACGTCAAGATACAGATAGTAAACTTGCTTGATAGTGAACTTTTGTATAGTTTTCAATGCGGTTGCAAATGTTAATATAATTGCTTCATGTGTTAATTCAAGAGGGATATGTTTAATTACTATTTGATTATGATACATATTGTATGATATCAGAATTCTTATAGAGTAGTTTAATTTGGATTCATAAATCAATACAGACAGCATATTACTATTTTAGTGTTCTTGCATTATATGCATATGTGCTGCTCCTTCTTTTCTGAGTTTGTAATTATGCTCGGTCTTAAGTTCCGGTAAATAGTTAGAATCAGTAAATAAACGAAAACTTTGGAGCTAAAATATTGAACTTTTTTTTACTCAGACTGTAGGAAATGGCAATAGTCTAAGCAATAAAAATGATTTGTCAATAAAGATCGTTTTATGACCACAATCCTCTTTACATGGGCATGTTGGGCTCAGTTTTCTTCCACAGGAGATGTAATTACTGTATGAACTTTTTCTACCCTTTATTATGATGTCCGGCAATTAGTAGACAAAGTGGATCGTAGACTTAACCCATAAAGTTTGGTTCCTGATTCAGTACTAAGGTAATACTACAATGTTGGACATACTAATTTATAAGTTACTAGATTGACTATTTCATGAGTCCTCCAAAAATACAACCAGTCTCCGATCCGACAGCGTTATTATCGTACAGATCGTTTTACCCCGAAATCTAAAAAATATATATACTTAGAAAAGGGAAAACCAGATTCAGACTGCAATTTAATAAGTTAGATAAAGTTTTTTTTGGAAATGTTGAACAAATCTAGGTTTAGGTTTAAAGTGCTTTTATGTTTTTTCTCACTTGCGTTTGTAACCCTTGTTCTTCTATACATAACTGGTCCACGGATTCCTAAAGGTTTGTTATGATTGTAAAAGCAAGTAGATGCATATATAGTAGGAAAAATTAATTTGCAAAGACTTTAAAAAAGTTCTGTCTCTTAAAGGACCATCTGTAAGGGTACTCCATGTATCGTTTGCCATTAATCGGATAGGTGATGCTGGGGCTTTTCCTATTATTACTACTATCAGTAATGAAGCAAACAGGTCTATTGAAATCGATCGTGAGGAATGGGATCTCATGTATGAATCTCAACCTTCTTATCAAAATAATATAATTTTAGAATGTTCTGCAACATTCCCAATTTACTGGAGATATGAAGGATATGGAGTGAGTTTTTTAAATTAAAAAAACGCAAACACTACAAAAAATTAGCTAAAATCCATGAATTTATTTAGGCACCAAATGTTCAAGAACAAAATGTTCGAAAGGTGGACAATTTCAATGATACAAGTACCTATTCTTTCGTCAGCTTATTGAACTTAATGCCCTTGAAGGAAGAATCTACGGGAAGATATTTCTGCGCTGGAATTTCTGACACTGACCCCGTTAAATTCACATACATCCAGCTATTCGTTCCAGGTATTATCTCACTCGTCGTGGATTACAAATAGTAAATATCTGAATAAAATACCTTTTTGTATAAATTTCCGCCAAAACAGGGGAGAGGATTTTTATAATTGAAAGCAATCTGAGTATTGAAGCAGACATCTCAGAGCAGCTAGTCATCCCTTGTCCTGTATCGAACCCAGGGGTCAGTCCAACTTTGGTTTTTGTAAGATCTTTTAAGATTTTCCTATTGTAATCTATCTTTAAAAAAATTAATTCTAAGTGGAAGTTTAAAATCATTTACTGCAGAAAGGTTCTATCGTGAGAAAGGACTACATTCGATCGTACGACCCAGCGGTGGGATTTGTTCTGAATGCAAAATTTCTGGAACAGCATGATCCATTGGGATTTTATTACTGCATGAAGGAACGGCGACAATCTGGAAAAATTGTCATCTCCGACAAAAAAGGTATAACATTCTGTTTCTGGTTTATGTTTTTCAGACCTAAAAATATTTTATGTTTGGGTTTTTGGTTTGAAACGTCTGAGTCTACTGTCAAAGTAGAGCCAACTTTCTCAACAGTTCTGTTTGATGAAAATTTCGATGGAATTTTCAAATGCAATGCAAAAGAAAATGTCACCCTGAATTTCCGGAGGGTAAATAAATTGAGAAAAGTTGTACTAACTGTCAACTCCTCTTCAAATTATCAATTCCATGTGAGTGTCGGTTTAAAAAAATCCGACTTAAGAGAAGGTTCCATCATTACGTGCAAGACTGTTCGTAAAAGCATTGAGCTTCATGCTTGGAAGATCTTGTTGTCTGAATCCCGTGAGTTTAATACTATTAATTTGATTGATTACAAAAGTTTTAACCTACCCAACCAAACATTAAGGGGCGTAATTTCTACCTCTCCTAGAGGATATCCAGAACCCAAAATTCTATTTCAAAATGGAAACGGACGAATACGTATGTTGTGGAACGTATTCGAATAGACAAAAATTAAAACATACTAGCTGTCTCACTCCTGATGAATGCTACATTGCTGCGAATTGTGTGATATCACAAAACTGTGATGTTTTACGTTCGAAAGTTAGAGAAAAATCCGGCTGTCTCTACCACAAGATCGAATATGAGAAGAATGTCGCCAGTGGACTAATTCCGTGTGGGGATGATGACAAATCTGAAATTTTTACCTATTTCAATCTGAAAAATGAAACTGGACTTGTATTTTCAGGTAGTCTACCAAAACAAGTTTATTTTTTAAATTAGATGAAAGTAATTGAAATGCTATAATATTTTTTTTAGACTTTTCCAATCAAGGACTTAAAACGAGCAGCAATAACATATCCTTAGAATTAATGCTACAAGTCGAACAAGTTTTCATTCGCAGATATGGATCTGGATTTAAAATGAAGTACAAATGCAAAGGTCCAAAATATTATTTTTCTAGCGGGTTTATTTGGCTAATCATTAGGTATAACGGGCTTTTGGACTTATTTGTTGGAAATGGTTCGTAATTCTGGCCAACTAGCAAAATCTGTTTCCTAAAGTATTCCTCTCAGAGTACTTATTAATGCTTAACAA
This sequence comes from Agrenia bidenticulata, assembly GCA_034694785.1. Taxonomy (NCBI): domain Eukaryota; kingdom Metazoa; phylum Arthropoda; class Collembola; order Entomobryomorpha; family Isotomidae; genus Agrenia; species Agrenia bidenticulata. Next base: position 827 of record JAQFYM010000205.1, on the reverse strand, counting down.
TTTTCAGATTACTTTGAAGGATCTTGGATTCACAGTCATGTAGAATTTGAAGATCCGTTTGATGATCAAAGACAAGCCAAAAAGATTTATTGTTTTGCACCCCCTTGGAACTCACAAAGTGAGTGGAAATCTGTCTCCAAATACATTTCAAACATTTTAGAATAAACTGACAAAAATGCAATTGTTTCTACAACTGACAATGAATTATATTAAAAGCTAGTAAAATAGGTACAAATTCTGAATAAATTAATGCTTGTAAAAATCAGAATTGAATTGTATTGAGGAGAAAGTCGACGTCCGTCTTCACACTATGGAGCAAACTTCACTAATTTTCTGGTACCTTGTTAACTTAAGGACTGGTTGGACTTCTTCAGGTGGTTTGAACTCATCTGCAATTGAAATTCAGGTCAGAAGGACATCATTATTTGGTCATATTAAGTTAAGTGTTTCTTGAAAGCTTTAGACCAACTTCTGAAGGCTGTGACAACGTCTGTTGCAGCAATTTGTGTTTTTGCATCCCAAATATTTTTAATGTAATCCACCGGTATAGAAGTCTGAGCTAGTTCCTCCGACTGCTGCAGCAAAGACTTGAATATTTCCTGATGCAACAACAATTATTCCAAATACTTATCCCACTAATTACCACGTAATTCCTTATAAGGGCCCCCATTATTTATTTATTGTTAAAAAACCTACTCCAAGCAGCTACGAAAGGCCCGTTCGTTTGTAGAAAACTTCTGATAATATCCCTCCAGGTTCAAGTGCATGTTTAGAAAACCCCCTGACCTCCACGGGTAATTTATTTAGTAAATGAATTCCATATTCGA